>CAOKZL010004135.1:0-45426 GCA_948472985.1 Iguana delicatissima
GGGAGAAGGGATAGTAAGACTTTAGAATTAAGACTCAGAAAGAAAAGGGAAAAGAACAAACTTATAGAAAAATGTGTAATAGGTAGTGGTATTTATTTATAAAATTGTGATGTGGTGAAAGCTGGTAATTGATATATAAATGATATCTGCTCACAAATAATGTAGATGGGATAAGGGAAGGAGGGTAAGAAGATAGGAGTTTAATAGGAATGATGATTAGTAGGTATATATAAGTATAGGAAATAAATTGTAAAAAAATTTTTTTTTTACTGTATGTTGAATAATTAAGAATGTTTTTTTATTTTTATGAAATAATAAAAAAAATCCAAAAAAAAAATCCTGGGAGAGATTCTAGAGCAGATCATTAAACAGACAGTAAGAACTTAGAAAGGAATACCATGATCACTGAACATCAACATGGATTTCTCAAAAGTTTATCTCTTTTTTTTTGTCTGAATTATAAACTTGGTAGATTAAGAGAATGCCCATGAACGTAGGATATCTTGATTTCAATAACATCTTTGACAAGGTTCCCCATGATATTCTTGCAACCCGGCTAGTAAAATCTGGACCAGACAATGCTACTATTAGGTGGATTTGCAATTGGTTGACCAACCAAACCCAAAGGGTGCTCACCAATGGTTGCTCTTCATCCTAGAGAGAAGTGACTAGTGGGGTGCCACAGGGTTCTGTCCTGGGCCCAGTGCTACTTAACATATATGCAGATGACACCAAATTAAGAGGGTTAGCTAATACCCCAGGAAACAGGATTGGTATTCAAAATGACCTTAACAGATGAGAGAGCTGGGCCAAAATGAACAAAATGAATTTCAACAGGGAGAAATGTAAAGTACTATTCCTAGACAGAAAAAAAAAATGAGGTGCTTAGATATAAGATGGGTGACACCTGGGTTCACTATAATACATGTGAAAGGGATCTAGGAGTCTTAGTAGACCACAAGCTGAATATGAATCAGCAAGCCAACACTGGCTACTCCCACTGTGACTTGGAATAAACCAGAGTGCTTACCTTTCACATGCAGAGGGAACCTGTTTTGTAGTATCTTTTGTTGAGCACATATGTCAGAACTTGACAATATTTCTTCTGTATTTATTGCTTCTGAGTCTGTGTGTGTTTTGAATCTGATGATGTTTAGCGGATCCGATGATGTTTAGTGGATCGTGGTATATTTTGAACTCCTCTTCCTCCTTTTCTGAAGATTTTTTGTCTTTGTTTCTTTTTGTTTGTTTTGTTTCTGAAGATTTTTTGTTCCTACCTTAAGAATTATTTAAAAAAAAACACATTTGCTTGTCATTACCTTTAATACTTTGAAACCTTATTGATAAAGCACAAGGCTTTTGATCCTTCTCTTCTTCTTCTCCCCCCTCCCCAGTAGTCCTACCCAGATGTTGAAACAAAGGGACACTAGGGGCAGATACTGGCTGCCTCTCAGGCTCCTGGTCCTATGCTCGAGTCAGCAAGTGTCCAAGAAGCAGATGGTTAGAGTGCAAGAGCTGTTGGGTAGTTAAGTCAGTTCAGGTCAGTCAGAGGTTATCCAGAAGGAAAAGAGAGAAGTAAGAGAGTGGTTGTCAACAGGTTCAGTGGTCATACAGCAAATGAGTAGTCCAAATGAACAAAGCCAGCAAGAGATAAATAGTAGCCAATCCAAGATCCAGAGAACAGGAAAATGCCAAGAGTCCTGCCAGTCACCAAGAAGAATGGTTGTCAGCAAGAAAGCCTTCAGAGAACTGCTGGAATATTTATATATATTTATAGCCTGGTCTCTCAAGGCACCACTTTCAATTAGTCAGCATCTCCTACTTAAGAGCCTCTGGGATCAACATCACTTTCCTCCACATCTCTCCTGACAGGAGGAGAGTCCCCATCTGCCTCAGCCCCAGCACCTCTGACTCAAAGAGACCACCAACAGCAAAAGTTGTAAATTTCTGGCATTCTGA
Organism: Iguana delicatissima; assembly: GCA_948472985.1. Classification (NCBI taxonomy): domain Eukaryota; kingdom Metazoa; phylum Chordata; class Lepidosauria; order Squamata; family Iguanidae; genus Iguana; species Iguana delicatissima. The sequence continues at coordinate 1,960 of CAOKZL010004135.1, forward strand.
CTCTGCCTGAATCGTCCTAGCCCAGAGTTATGACAGTCCCTGCCTCCAGTCCTCTAGTTTCCCTCACCACATCCAGAACCTGAATGCACCACAGTGCCTGCTCTGGCTAGAGGGGAGTCTTGAGAAGCTGAGCCCACTCCCCTTAACAGCACAATGACAATGTCTAGCATTTGAATAGGAAAAGGAGGCATGCAGCAACGATTAATGTTTGGAGTGGATATGAGCAAAAAGAGGGAAGAAGCACCAGGAAGCAACCCTGATTGGTTCAGGACAGTTCAGGACAAAACTGTAGCTGGAGAGGCCTTGTGTCAGTCTGAAGAAAACTGGAATGGGAAGCACAGGAGGCCAGACAGACAGATCAGATCAGTTTCATGCATCCCTTCATAGGTTTATTCTCACCTACTTTCACATCTATCTGCAACTTTTAAAAAATTATGAATATTTGATTCATTTTTGACCACTATTGTTTTTATGTTAATAACAGGTCTGTTCATCGAGTAACCATGGACAAGCCTCAGAGGAGATGAGTTCTAGTGGTTGGGGACTCTTTGCTGAGAGGAATGGAACTGACCATTTGCAACCCAGACAGGATCAATCGTGAGGTGTGCTGTCTCCCTGAGGCCAAAATCAATGACATAACGGAGAGGCTAGCCAGACTGGTCAAGCCCACTGACCGTAACCCCCTTCTTTCGGTTCACGTCGGAACCAACAACACAGCAAGGTGCAGCTTGCACCGCATCATGAAGGGTTACGAGCTTAGGAAGCTGAAGGACCTTCGTGCTCAGGTTGTCATTTCATCTCTTCTCGTTGTGGAAGGACATGGCCCACGAAGGGAAAGAAGAATAGTGGAGATCAACAACTGGCTATGAAGATGGTGCCACCAGGAGCAATTCGGATTTCTGGATCACAGCCTCCATTTCCAAGAAGATGGTCTTCTGGCAAGGGATGGCCTGCACCTTACAACCGTCGGCTGGAACGTTTTTGCTAACAGTCTCATAAAACGGATCAGGAGGTCTTTAAACTGAGTTTGACTGGGGAGGGGGACAGTATTATTCTGGGCAAGGATACAGTGAGTGCTGCAAAAAATAGCTCAAATGATATAGGCCAAGTAGAACTAGAGACCAACAGGCAAAGTAACTTTAGTATAGGACTTCCACAAAGGGTGCATCATCTCAAAGTGTCTCTACACTAATGCACAGAGCATGAGGAATAAGCAAGATGAACTCCGACTCATAGTACAACAAAATAAATATGATTTAATAGGCATCACTGAAACCTGGTGGGATGAATCTCATGACTGAAACATAGGAATAGGGGAGTATAACCTATTTCACAGAAATAGACCAAACAAGAAAGGAGGAGGAGTAGCCTTATATATCAAGGATGTTTTCAACTGTGAAGAGATCCGTGACTTAAATCTGGGAAGCCAAGTCGAGAACATCTAGGTAAGAATTAAGGGAGCGAGAAACAATAGGGATGTGATTGTGGGGGTTTGCTACAGGCCTCCGGGCCAACCTGAGGACTTGGATGAGGCCTTCCTGGAGCAGATGATCACTCATTCAAAAAGGAGAGATGCCATGTTAATGGGAGATTTCAATTATCCTGATATTTGTTGGCAGTCAAATTCTGCAAAGACCTCAAGGTCCAACAGGTTCCTCACTTGCCTTGCAGACAATTTCATGGTCCAGAAGGTGGAAGAGGCAACAAGGAGATTGGCTATTTTAGATCTGATCCTGACCAACAAGGATGACCTAGTTGATGAGCTAGAGGTGGTGGGATCTTTAGGAGGGAGTGACCATGCTCTTTGGGAGTTTGTCATTCAGTGGGAAGGAGAAGCCAAGTGTAGCCAGACACGCATCCTAAACTTTAAGAAAGCTGATTTTTCTAAACTTAGGGAGTTACTTGCTGAAATCCCATGGTCAAGAATACCAAAAGAGAAAGGAGTTCATGATGGATGGGAATTTCTTAAAAGTGAGATACTGAAGGCACAATTGAAAACCGTGCCAATAAAGAGGAAAAATGGCAGGTCTCTAAAGAAACCGGAATGGTTAATGGAAGAACTCTCAGCTGAGCTAAGTGTTAAAAGAAACATGTACAGGAAATGGAAGAATAGTGGAACCACCAAAGAGGAATTCAAGCAAATAGCCAGGATATGTAGGGAGAAGGTCAGAAAAGCTAAAGAACAGAATGAACTCAGGCTTGACAAAGACATAAAAAAATAAAAAAAGAACTTTTTTAGATATGTCTGCAGCAAAAGAAAAAACAAGGAAATGATAGGATCACTGCGTGGAGAACAGTGGCCAATTCCTAACAGGGGGAAGAGAAAAGGCATAACTACTCAATACCTTCTTTGCCTCAGTTTTCTCCCAAAAGGATAGAAATACCCAACCTGAGGTGTGGGGAGCAGGTGAGCAAGTGAGGGAAGTGCAGCACAGAATAAGTAGAGTAGTAGTACAGGAATATCTGCATAAACTAGATGAATTCAAGTCTCCAGGGCCAGATGAATTACATCTAAGGATATTAAAAGAACTGGCAGAAGTCATTTCTGAACCACTTGCAATAATCTTTGAGAACTCTTGGAGAACAGGAGAAGTCCCAGAAGACTGGAGGAGGGCAAATGTCGTCCCCATCTTCAAGAAGGGAAAAAAAGAGGACCCAAATAATTATCACTCGGTCAGCCTGAGATCAATTTCAGGAAAGATCCTAGAGCAGATCATTAAACAGTCAGTTTGTAATTACTTAGAAAGCAATGCCATAATCACTAAAAGCCAGCATGGATTTCTCAGAAATAAGTCATGCCAGACTAATCTTATCTCTTTCTATGATAGGGTTACAAGCGTGATAGACAAAGGGAATGCTGTAGATGTAGCATATCTTGACCTCAGTAAGGCCTTTGACAAAGTTCCCCATGACATTCTTACAAAGAAACTAGTAAAATGTGGGCTGGACAGGGCTATTGTTAGGTGGATTTACTTGGTTGACCGACCGAACCCAAAGAGTGATCACCAATGGCTGCTTTTCATCCTGGAGAGAAATGACCAGTGGAGTGCCACAAGATTCTGTCCTGGGCCCAGTGCTATTCAACATCTTCATCAATGACTTGGATCAAGGAGCGGAGGGAGTGCTGATCAAATTTGGAGATGATACCAAATTGGGATGGGTTGCTAATACTCCAGAGGACAGGATCAAAATTCAAAATGACCTTGACAATTTGGGGAGCTGAGCCAAAGCTAAAAAAATAAATTTCAACAGAGAGAAATGTAAGGTCCTGCACTTAGGCAGAAAAAATGGAATGCACAAATATAGGATGGGGGACGCGTGGCTGGATAGCAGTATGTGTGGAAGGGATCTACGAATCTTGGTAGATCACAAGCTGAACATGAGTCAGTAGTGTGATGTGGCAGCCAAGAAAGCCAATGGGATTCTTGGTTGCATCAATAGGAGTATGGTGTCTAGACTGAGGGAGGTAATGGTACCACTCTATTCTGCATTGGTTAGGCCTCATTTGGAATACTGTGTCCATCAAGAAGGATATCGACAAGCTGGAACATGTCCAGAGGAAGGCAACCAAAATGGTGAAGGGTCTGGAAGCCATGCCCTATGAGGAACAGCTTAGGAAGGTGGGTATGTTTAGTCTGCAGAAGAGAAGGTTAAGAGGGGACATGATAGCCATGTTTAAATATTTGAAGGGATGTCATGCTGAGGAGGGAGCGGGCTTATTCTCTGCTGCTCCAGAGACTAGGACAAGGAGTAATGGATTCAAGCTGCAGGACAGGAGATTCCACTTGAACCTCAGGAAGAAGTTCCTGATGGTCAGAGCTGTCTGGCAGTGGAATGTACTGCCTTGGAGTATGGTGGAGTCTCCTTCTTTGGAGGTTTTTAAGCAGAGGCTAGATGGGAATCATTTGATGTGTGTTCCTGCATAGCAAGGAGTTTGACTCGATGGACCCTGGAGTCTCTTCAAACTCTATGATTCTATGATTCAGATTTTGCAAATGGAGGACCATGAGTTCCTTAAGTACACTTTTTTTTTTTTACCAATTTTAACCTAAATACCTGATTTAAACATAATTTGGCAATTATTTTAGCTGAGATCATCATAAAATTTGGAAAGTGCAGCAATTCAAAAGAAAACTGTGCTCTCCTGACCAGTTTTCTGTGCAAATCAGTTCTCTTAAATGTGCAAAAGAGACAAAAACCAGAGAACACCCAATATAATCTATTCAACATAAACTGGAGAAAATTCTCAAAGTGCTTGATTGATGGCTGCTTAGTTACAGAGAAAACCAAACGTGTTTGGGTTCATTTGCAATAGCAATTTTATCATCTGTGCCACTCAGTGCAAGTGTCTAAAAATTTGTGTGAGAGAGACAAGAAGACCTCAAGCAGCCATCTATAGAACACTTGGAGAATTGTCTCCATTTTATCCCTGTGGATTACCGTACATGTGCAGCCTGAACAAAATTCTCAAGTAGGCATAGGGAGAGCAGGAAGAATATGTATTTGAAATATATTTTTAAGGAATGCTGTCTTCCATATTTTGTTATGAACCAACATGATCTGCCCTCTTAGATTAATGAGGTGACAGGGGAACTTAGTTATTCATCAGTTCTTATACCTCATGAATTTTTGGAATTAGCTGTAGCTCAAAAACGTTTAAAAGATACATAGTTTAGGAGAAAATAAATTTAAAACTGCATATTTTGAGTAAAGTGGTTTGAAAATGTTTTTTAGTATTTAATTGTATATTTTGTGTTCTTTTGCTAAATAAGAATTATTTATATATAGGAACTATTAAACAGAACAGGGGCACAAGCTAGAAACAGACATTCGTGTATCTCTGCAAAGGAGTTATTTGTCACTCAGAGACTTTTGTCTGGTGTACATTTTTAAGCAAACTGGCTCATTTGTGCTTCTAAAATCCAACACTTTTCATAATGTTACAATGCAATTCCCAGCTGAGAAATTTCACATTAAAGAAAAATGTATATAAAGGGAAATATGTGCACAGAATAAATAGGTGCATTTTCCTGTGAAAACACAGTTTTTCTGCAATTGTTTTGTGTGCGGGGCTCCAGGCTCCCTTGCTAACTGTCAGTATATAAAAAGACATGAGCAGGATGTCAAGAAAGCACTGCAGCTTACCCAGAAACTGCACGATGCTCAGATGAAATTGACATGCTGGAACAGAGACACAGAAGTGAGAAGCGGAGGCATATCTAGGGTGGGGTAAGTAGGGCATATGCCCCAGGCACTGATGCCAACCAGCCTCAAAAAAGCCATGCACATAGGGCTGGGGGTAGGGGTAAGAAAGTAGGGGTGCAACTTTCACGCTTGCTCTAGACAGTGTTTACACTAGATACACCACTGGTGAGAAGTAAAAGCTGAGTGGATCTGATATCACAGAGTCAGCCACCAGTGACCTTCCAACCTTTTTTGTGTGCCAACTGCACCCATTCCTTGAGATGTCAGATCTGGCCATGGTGGTACATCCCTTAGTTACTGTTGTGTTTCAGGCTAAGCAGGCAATAAATTCTGAGCAGCTGCTCAGTTCCTAGTCACACAGCAAGAGCCGAAGAAGGCCCAAACAGAATGTAAATCCAGAGCAAATAAGTCAAAGGGGGCAAATCCAAAACGTAGTACAAACAAACAGAGTTCCAAGGTAAACCAGATCCGAGAGCACAGTGCAGGGTTTCAGGACCTAAGAGATCAGTCACTGACCCTGGGAGGAAGGGCCAGCTGGAGTCCTTTGATCTAGGGATATTGTCGCCACAGGAGTTCCCTCATTAGGGCTTGCTTGCTATGTAAACGCGCCGAGTGGTGCAGGCCCTCCCTCTCACAGCGTCTCTCTTGCAAGGTAGGTGTTTCTGATATGTCTTCCTCTATTTGTTCCCCTGGCTCAGGCCCCTGTTGTTGTTCTCTATTATCTCTCTGGGGCCAGCTTCTGGGGAAGCTTCTGCCTCAGAGTCAGAATCCTCCTTGTCCTCGCTACCAGGGTCTCCAAGGCAGAGCATGACAGTTACATCCTTTTTGGAATACTGAAACATGCTCTGCTTGGGAGTTGCCTTTGAAGAGCATTTGGAAACTTCAACTGGTCCAAAGAGCTGCAGCCAGGCTGTTAACCAGAGCAGGTTGCAGAGACCATAATATGGCCAATTAAAAACAGCTCCACTGACTGTCAGTCTGTTTCCAGGCACAACTCAAAGTGTTGGTGATGACCTATGAAGTCCTGTATGGCTTGGATCCAGGTTATATGGCAGATTTCATCTCCCTGTCTGAGCTGGCCCAGGCTCTGAGATCATCAAGAGAGGCCCTTCTCTCAATCCCATAGCTTTGCAAGGACAGTTGGTGGCAAAAACCTTTTTATTCAGACAGGCTTTTAAAACAGAAAGTTTTTTAAGGAACAGGGTAGAGAGTACTGTCTTGTTTTAACTGAACCGTTTTGAAGAGCTTTTCATCTTTTTGACTGCATTTTATTCTTTGAATTTCAACTTCTTTGAATTGTTTTAATATTGTACATAGTTTCATTATATTTTATTGTTCACTTTTTGTAGTTTTGAATTGTATTTTTCTTATATATTATGAAACACTTTGAGTCTCAATTCTTGGAGGAAAAATGGGATGTAAATACATTTGTTGTAATGTTTCCCTTTCCGTAGAATGATATAACAGTAGTGTTTGAAAAGACATATAGTACAACCTCTGCTGATACACAAAATCCAGACCTAAGGAGTCCGCGACAGACAGTAATCCAATAGCTTTCTACTGCTCCAGGGCAGGGTAGGCTCTAAATCAATGAGGTTAACTTACCAGAAAACAAGATTCAGGCTCAACATTAGGAAGAACTTCCTAATGGTAAGAGCTGTTTAACTGGAGAATGGGCCATTTTGGAAAGTGGTGGATTCCCCTCATTGGAGGTTTTTAATCAGATTATATGGCCACCTCTCAGGCATGCTTTGGCTGTGGATTCCTGCACCAGCAGTAGGTTGGACTAGATGACCCTTGATGGTAGTCCAACTCTACAATAAACACTTCCTTGCACAACATCCCCCAAATGACATACATGCACATAACTCCAGGTTATCTGTGGTTATGTCACAAACAGGATTCCAGCCTGTGATTCTGCATCCCTCAATGTGTAGTTTGATATCATAGCAACTAAAGTTTATTATTCCAGCCTGTAACCTCAGCTCCAGATCCAATGACTATCATCTTTCGCTTGACTTAGGGCCACTTCTATCTCTTTTCCATCTCATTCTTTGGAACATCCTACCTCATGAACAGTTCAAGAACATTTGTGAGGTTTTAGTGATCTTAATATTGCCCAAGCCTGATTTTTGCTTTGTCCAGACACTCCTATGGCATCATCCTCACCAGGGCACCTTTATTTTTTTTTCACACAAAGAACCAATTGACATTCTTCAGAATCACCCATTCCTTCACTGATCTAAAACCTTAGGTGGTTCAGGTCCAGGATATCTGAAGGACTGTATCTCCCAGTATGAGTTTCCCTGAGCTCTATGATGTTTACAGAAGGACCTTCTCTCAGGCCCACCACCTTCCCAGACATGTCTAGCTGCTATAAGGGAGAAAGCATTCTGAAGTGGCTGCTCCCAGATTTTGGGTCTTTCCTCACCATACTGTTCTAGTGCTATTATTCCACTTTCAACATCCTGTGGAATTCTGGGGTTTGTAATTTACTGAGGCCAAAGAGCTGTCTGGCTGAGAATTCTAAAGGCCCCTCCCTAAATTGCAAATGCCAAGGTTCCATAGGAGGTTGAAAGTGGAATAATAGCACTAGTGCAGAAAGATCCTTTGAAACTCCTATTACCACACCTATATATTATGTCCTGAGGAGCATAATTATTTTATATCAAACATAGTGAGCCATAAAGATCTACTGGAAAGACACGTAGGCAAGCAGAGTTATGGATATAGATCAAAGGGTAGCCCTGTTTTCTGTTATGCATCCTAGGTGAAGCTTGGAATTGCTTCACATGGAACCATTTGAATGGGTTTTCAGCAATAATAGCACCAACAGCAGATAAGAGGTCTCTGGGATCAAATTAACATTTCACACAATGAGGAATGTGACACTTTGGATCATGCATCCCCGGATGAGACAGTCATCTTGCAGGGAACTACAAGGATGCCTCGCTGCATTTTCTTTGAACTAAATGTTTGAGATTCATCTTCATAAAAATTCAGCCATCTGGTCCCCAGGACATGTTCAGCCCTATAACTAGATCCCGTTTTAGACTCCATTTTCGGAGTTCTCCCAGACTTGACTGGCAAGCAGTCCCTCTGCCAGTGGAAGCTCCCCTCGGCCTTAGGCTGTGTTGGGCTCTCAGCTTGTCTTTTCCCAGCTGAAGACTTCTGGATTGGTACAGTATTACTCAAAACCCCTGTGTCTCTCTCTCTCTTAATTCACCTCTTTCTGATTTCTATAGCATCTTGTATGATGGTGTGAGTGAGTGCAACAAGAGTGACTGTATGGATTTTGACATCTTTTTCAATAAAACACTGAAATTTCAACAGTAACCCGATTCTCTGTGATCCAACTCCGTAAATGCTGGGCTCAAGATCCTTAATTACTCTGCCTTCTTTGCATTGCCACAGCAGTGTTCATAGCTAATTTTCCCCACAAGTGATAATTTTGACAGGTTTTAGGAATTCCCAAGGGACCCCCAGCAAGCAGGGTAACACTCCTCCCAAGGAAGTCTAGGATGGCTCCTTCGTTGATCTCCTTCTGCTGCTAGCTCAGACCTTTCTATTCCAACAGGCCTTCAGGAATTGACTGCAATGGGATTTAATGGTGTGTTATTTCATTTTTAAACTGATTAATAAATTCTAAAATATTTTTAAATGAATTTTTAAATGGTTCAATGTTTTTAATTCTATAGATTAATTGGTTTGTTATGCTGGTCATTGACCAAAATAAACGTATGTATGTATGTACAGATTAATTGCTTTTAAAAAATAAGATCTGGATATTCAATTGCTTTTAAAACAACTTTTATATATTTTACTAATATTCTTGTATGTTTTAATTTGTTCTGGTTTTAAATTTTGGGGGGAAAGGTGGGATATAAATGAATATAGTCGACAGCCGAAGCAGCTGTTAGGTGTCAAGATACATCTGAGGTTAAAATTCACATCCTAGAATTAACTTAGAAAAAAAAAATCAATACCTTAAAAGTGGCCAACTGAAAAGAGTTTCAGTTGGTTCTCATTAGCATCACAATTCAGGCACCTTTACTCGAATAGCCTGTGTGTCTTCCTTTCATCAGAAAAGCTTTGTTGAGTGTTGAGTTCATTAAAGTGTGACTTGCATGCAAAGGAGAAGCATTTTGCCTCAAAAACACTTGGCCTGTTTCAAAAGAAAACTGTGGATGGTTATGTTTACAAGAGCATATTTAATGTTTTTGATTGAGAATATGGTTTAGAGATTTTTCATTCAAGAAGGGTTTTTTAATGGTATTGTGGAGATATTTTGAAATGTTAGTTTTTATTCCTCTTGGTTCCAATTTGCTGAAAGACATTCACAAATTAAACTAACTAGCAAGAACTCTGGAATAATAAGACAACATCCCTTACACTCCCAAAAAACAGAGAAGCAAGTATTATGCAGACCTCTCCCGGGCTATTGTGACAAATTTTGCTAACAACTCTGTTTAAATCACAGCAGAAGCCAACAAATGCATATGGCAAGCCTATATCACCCGGGAGACAATTTAATCTGGGTATGGTAGCCGGCATGTGTTACTTTTGTCATGCTCTACCATTCAATTAATGCATCAGCAAGACCACAAGGACTCGCCCACCCTCAGGGCAGTGCCTTCACAGGTTGTGTAATCTATACTGAGGCTGAAAAACCTCCCTTATGTATCTGGCTTGAGCCTGAGGCCATTTCCACACTATACTCTTATAGCGCGATTATTCCACTTTCAACATCCTATGGAATCCTGGGGTTTGCAGTTTAGGGAGGGGCCCTTGAGGCCCCTCCCTAAACTGCAAACTTCAAGATTTCATGGGATGTTGAAAGTGGAATACTAGTGCTATAACAGGCTAGTGCGGAAATGGCCAAGGTCTTCCTACCTATGCCATGTCTTCCCTTTCCGATTTTATTCATTGCCCCTGCCTCCTGGTTTCTTTCAGTATGTTACTTGCCATCCTGTCCCAGCAGTGTTTCACTTAAGGACAAACAGGCCAGTCTCCACACAAGAGAAGAAATGAACATAAATCTGATATCAAAAATGGCAATACTGTGGGGAAGTAGCTTCACTCTTAAGTCTCCCAAGACACTTTGTCTCTGACCTCAAGGTAAACATCTCTGAACAAAATAACTTTCAGGACACATTCCAAGAGGAAACAGCTGAACAGGAATTCACCAAAAGGATTGGCTTTGTTTCCTGCATCTTGAATACAGACAAAGGCTTTTAGCTCACTACCTGCCTTAATAATCTAATTTATGAAGGGGTGTTTATATTACCATCCAGCTGCTCTTAATGAATGACCACTGTCTAGGCAATTTTCATTTTACTTATTGCATTTCTACTCTCTCTGATGCTACTGATTTATTCCCCATCTCACCCCATTCCTCTAGAGGTCAAACTCTTCTCTGTTATAATTTGGATAGGAATTTTTTTTAATCACAATACATGTGTTAATCTCTCTATCTATGCTAGGATGTCCATTCTTACCACACCACTACTATCTTTTACCAATCATTGTTTTAAACAAATTATTAAAATATGCATATTTTCAATCTTGCCACATCCCCCACCCATGCAATATATGTAAATATCAGCTAGAGCAGCAACATTCTAGGCTGAATCTGATGGACTGGCTTGCTTTCCAAGAAAGTTTAAGCCAGGTGCAACAAGACTGTTATTTCAAGGTGCCACTAGACTGTTATTTTTGCTGTGACAAAGATGGCTACTCCCCTATACATCCTTAAAACACATGCAATGATATAAAGCTCTGAATATTTCATCCTTGCATGTGAGGGATGAATGATTTCTGAAATTTTCACCCAGCTGTTGGAGAAAGAAGACTACTGAGGGTTTCATAATCCCTTGTAATTGGGTATGCTTTGCAGTGTCCTTAGTACCCACATGGACCAAAAGGAAGGGGTCAATGGGCTTGAGAGGTCAACTGCAAGTATTTTTATCCCATGGAGACAGCATCCCTCTCAAGATGTCCTGTCAGGCCCACAAACCTCTGCTTCTGTTCCCCTCAGCAGAGTCCCCTTCCACATCTCCTCTGGGGACTGGCAGGGTCATTCCATGTGCTGAATCTTAGAATCAAAGATGACTTTGGTCACCTTCAGGAATGACCTACACCAGGAGCTGGACAGCTTGAGAGTGTCCCTATGGATTCCTCTGAGCCTCATGGCAGTTTTTGATATCCATGGTATCTTTCTGGGCCGCATCATTAGGATTAGACTTGCAGACATTATTTTATAATGATTCTGTTGCTTCTGAGAGGTAGGAGTCCAAAATCTGTCCTGATGAATTCTTGCTTGGCTCTTTAGCTAATGAGTTTTGGAGTCTCTTGGGTTTTGTTCTGTTATCCATTCTATTCATTGTCGGAGGAGGATGACTTGAGGTCAGGGGTTCCATGCCACCAGTGCTGACTGTGTCTCTTCTTTCCAACAAAATCCAAGGTCTTGGCATTAAATCAGTCTATGATTTTGGTAATGGATTGGATAAAGGCAAAGGGAAGGAGACTTCACCAACTCTCTGTATAATTGGTTCCATGGTCAAACAGCACTTACTGTCAAAATGTTCATTCTAAAGTTCAGTCAAAATCTACTAAAAAAATTTAGACCCATTAGACCTGTTCCTACCATTTGGGGCAGCATGCAGTTGGACTTGATTCCCCATGGACACTCTTCCAGCTCTATGATTCTATGAATAAGGTTTCAAAAAATTTTCTTCTCCCTGCAGAAAAAAGGGTCATGGCAGATTCCCCCCCAAATATTTTCCACCATTTTTTCAGTAATGATCCACCTTCTCACCAATCCACAGCAATTTGCAGTTATGTTAAGTTCAAGGCATAAAGGAAGGTGCAACATTGTAGTCAAGCAAAACGTTGTACTTAATGAGTGGCCCCATGCAAAAAATGGGGAGAATTTTTTAACACCCCCTCCCCTGAAATTTAATGAAATGGTTCTTTTTTATGTCTTTGGACACAAAGAAGGCAAGGAATTTAAAGACCTCCTCTGTGTACTGCTCTGGAAAAGAATGATTACTTTTAAACTGATAATTGGTGCAGGTTATATTTGTGTCTATGCATTTTTGCTTCTTCAGATTCATAGATGGTGGCAGCAAGTAAATAATTCATAAGAATCTCTGATTCTACAACATGTAATTAACTTATGCACTAGAGTGAATGTTATATGCCCCTGATCTTTGGCCCATGTAAATTTCATCCACACTTAGCAGTCCTTAACATAAAAGGATAAGGGTTTATATTGGCAGTGAGAAGAAAACCTCGTTGACCATTCACAAAATCAAGGTAACATCAGCAGTGAGCAGTTATAGTAAGCAGAACTGCGATGATGTAATAACAGCAGAGGTATAAACATATATCTGGTTGGAGCCAAGCACTTTATTATTTTCCATTCTATGGATCTGGAATGAGGGGGACAGGGGGTTTCAGTCCCCCTTAAGACTAGCTGAGAATGCTGAGCATCCCGCCCTCCCCCAATGATCTGGCAAAATTGGACCAGAAAGACTTCTATGTAGCACACCTCAAGAATTAGCCATGAGAAGAGTACTTTGTTGTGTGCTTCCAAGTAATTTCTGACTTGTGGCGATTCTAAGGTGACCCTATCAGGATTTTTTTTTTTTTTTGGCAAATTTTGTTCAGAGGGAACTTACCATTGCCTGAGAGTGTGCTTTGTCCAAGATCACCTATTGGTTTTTCATGGGCAAGATATACTCTTGTCTCCCAGAGACCTCGTCCAAACCATTAGCTTTTCTACTAGCTTTGCTTGCGTGGTGCTCAAATTGTTACCACCTTCATGTGGAGGAGGATGGTGATGATGATGGTGGTGGTGTTGGTGTTGGTGATGATGATTGCTTTAATGCAGTGTAAAGGGATTAAATACCCTAAAAGCACCAGGTCCTATCTGATCTTGGACACTAAGCAGGGTCAGCCCTGGTTAGTACTTGGATGGGAGACCACCAATGAACATCGGATCCTGTAGGTTATACTTCAGAGGAAGGACTTGGCAAAACCACCTTTCCTTGCCAAAGAAAACCCTATGAAATTCCCAGGGTCACCATAAGTCAACAATAAGTTACAATACATATGTATGTATGTGAAGACACATATGTGCACATTGTGTTTTTATTGTTTTTTAAAAAGAACATACCTGCAAGTACTAAAAAATAATAATGACCTGCCTGCCAGTCTTGACTCCTCCCCACCCACACAGAGACGTCTTAAAAACTGTTTTGAGTCCTTGTTCCATTCCATTCAACTCGCCAGGCTGAAGCTTGACAACTTTTTCAAGAATAGCAAATGTGAACTAACTGTGCTGCAATGAATAATGGAAAGAACATTATTCCAGTTACAGTGTGAGAATCTGCTGGAGTATATAAAACAAATTGTGCCAGTATGGCCCTTTCCGCATGTGGGAAAAGAACCATGCAAAAATGGGACTCACCAGACTTCTTCAGCGTCCGGGCGAGTCCGTCAGGACGAGGAGCAGTGCGAGCTCGTCGCTCTGCACTGCTCCGGCATCCAAAATGGCAGTTTCTGGTTGGTGGAGGCTCTCCACCAACCGGAGAAGCTCGCCAGCCTAAAGCCCGCCCCCAGCAGATCTGCAGGCATGCACTGGTGGACGCCTGGAAATCTGCACTGGAGCGCGGCGACGGAGCGACACGGAGTCTCACGCTCCGTGCTTTTTAAAAACCTCTAAAAAGAGGTTTTTAAAAAGCATGCTGTGCAACCAGTTCCGGTCGCTCCGGAGCGGACTGAGGTGCGGAACTGCAAAAAGTAGTCCGCCCCAGTCCACTCTACGGTGCGGAAGACTCCGTCGGAGGTCGCTCTGCACCGTTTTAATAGCCCGGTGCAGAAAGGGCCTATGTGTTTGGTCTGCTTGTGTTGTGTCCTTAGTTGTGAAGTAAGTACACAGTGATATTAGCTCCAGAATGGGTAGCTGATATCCTGGGTCAGCATTATGTTTGGGGCGGAACCAAAATTGCCCCCATGGCTTTTCAGATGAAGCCATTTTATACAAGGTGAGACTATTGGTCCACTTGGACTACTTCCTACTTAAAGATGAAAACCTCTGGGTTCCTGGGGGAAGGTCACTAAATCTATATCTTATTCTCCCACATTTTTGGTTGTGCTACAAGCCCAGTAACTGCGGCACAAAAGGGGAGGAAGTCTTCCCGTGAAGCTAGTTCACAATATCAGATAGTTTTTCCACCCACAAATGTACCAGGGACCACTACAATATTAGCGCCCATGGACTACCAATGTTTTTCTTTTCTTTCCTGGAAACTCACTTTGGACCGGCAGCTGATGGGCTATGTACTGGCACTGGTCTATGGACCACTGCTTTGAGTAGCACTGATGTACATGATTGACCTGTGACATTGTTTTAGGAACAATAGAGGAAGTAAATATATGAACACCTCGTCTTAAACATTTTATTCATCATTCTAAAGGGAAACATTACATAAACTGTTTTACCAATTTTTCTGGAAATTGTTTAGAAAAAAATGGGAAAACAGTTTTTCCCCTAATTTTTCCAATTTTTTTCTTCCCCCTCCCCAACCCTTCATATCTTTAAACAAGGAATCCATTCAGCAGAATGAAAAGAAATCTCAAATGCAGTGGAGCTACTTAATATATTTTAAAGAAAGAGAAGCACTGGTATACAACATCAAATCATTGTAATTTCTGATCCTGGCTTCCTTTTCTCATTTTCTTATGTGGAAATAAGTGCTTCGTGTCTGACACTATGGAGGGTGAGAGGACACGAAATAATTTTGTTTTAATAGCGTTGAAGTTTTCCTCCTGGCCCACATGCTCAAGAGGGAAGTGACTTCAGCCTGATCCCTCCAGACCAATTGAGTTACAACAGAAACAACTTCTGATACAAAATAGCCATGAACAGGATACAAGTTCATGTATCTGATATGTATCTGATACATGAGAGCCATGTTTAAATATTTGAAGGGATGCCATGTAGAGGACGGAGTGGGCTTGTTTTCTGCTGCTCCAGAGACTAGGACAAGGAGCAATGGATTCAAGCTGCAGGAAAGGAGATTCCACCTGAACCTCAGAAAGAACTTCCTGATGGTCAGGGCTGTCCGGCAGTGGAAGATGCTGCCTGGGAGTGTGGTGGAGTCTCCTTCTTTGGAGGTTTTTAAGCGGAGGCTGGATGGCCATCTGCTCGTAATGCTTTGATGGGTTTTCCTGCATGGCAGGGGGTTGGACTGGATGGACCCTGTGGTCTCTTCCAAGTCTATGATTTTAAAATGTTGGCCTCTGACTCTAACTTCACTACTTTTTTTCTCCTGCATGATTTTTTAATCATCTTTTGCCTGCTGCAGAAGCCAAAGGAGATTCAAAAACTTGCACAATATATTTTGTGCATTTTAGGTATTACAGTCATCCCTCCACATGCGCTAGGGTTAGGGACACAGGAGCCTCATGAAAATGGAATAATTGTGAATAACTCTAGGCCCTCCCAAACCGTACTTAACACACAAAAGAGCATGATCAGCATATTCAACCCACCGTGGATTCCTTTGAGGCGTCAGGGTTCCTTCACAAGGCAGAAGTGGGGGGCTGGTGGGACTTACGGCCACCTCCACTCTTGCCCCACACCATATTTAAAGAGGGACTTACAAGCCTTGTTCACAGTTTTTCAGTTTCACGAGGCTTGCAGTCCCTACTAAACATGGCATAGGGAGCCAGAAGAAGTGACAACAAATAATCTGTGAATAATCAAATCCACCAAAGTGAAACCCACAAACGTGGAGGGCTGACTGTATTGTTTTTGTGGATTTTGTTGTATTTTGATGTATGGCCAACACAGCTACCCCTGCATATGTTTCCTGAATTTGAAAATACCGAATTTAGCCACAACAGAGGAATCCTATGCAAGAGGGAGCCAGGAAACTGGGATTTAACTCTCTGTGGTTTCTACCTCAGACAAAAGGTACAGCTTTTTCATTTGGACTGTAATTGGCAGGTTTCACCAATACAACATCTAAACATTTTTCCAGATGCAGCAGTACACAGGTGTCTTGAAAAATTCAATTTTTTCAGTCTAAGAAAGGAGCCTATAGCCTCACAAAGGACAGAGACAGCCTAGATTCCAAGACAAGTTACTTTCCTGCAGCTAATGGAGTTTCAGGTTTACTGTCCATCATCTCAGTTCCCACATGGCCAAGGGCTTGTGCCTGCACTGAAATCCCCCCAGATTAACTGAACCACAATAGAAACAACATCAGATGCAAAATGTGGGCCTGTGACTCTAACATCGCCACTTTACTTGTCCTGCATGATTTTTTAACATCGCTTGTCTGATGAGGAAGCCAGTGGAGCTGAAACCTTGCATGATCTATTTTGTGCTTTTTAGTTGGTTCCAAAAACATATCACTGTTTTCTGGATTTTGGATTTTACAGTATTTTGCTGTGTGGCCAAAATGGCTACTTCTGAATATGTTTTTTTTCTTCTGTTATTACTTTTTGTTTTGTTTTTGGTTTGACTGATTGTTCCCAAAATAACAAAGTGATTTTCAGTCTGTAAAGGGTAATACAGTGAGCCAGTGTTATTGCCGTTGCCATCTCCCATTTTTGGAAACAACGTTGGATATAATTTTGATATCAATAATTTGGCTTTCTTTCACCACCCCTCTCCCCGTGCTTGCGAGGCCACCGAACAAACTCGCGAGACAGGCACGGCCGATAATCGCCGTAATACTCCAAACAATATAGGCTGGCCAGAAATAGCCGTCCCGATGCTTCAGGAAACCTCAAGGGCAAGTGTGCAATTATGTATGCACACCATGTACAAAGAACTCCCTGCCCCGAGCAGGCAGCTTGGTTAGAAGTGTCCTCACCTGTCAAGCACTCTGCGTTTGCATACTGTCCATTCCCTTGTCAATTCAGAAGAAATTCAATCATGCTAAATTCTGACCTTTCTGAGGCTTTGTCTCCAGCTCAAAACTCATTGTTTTTGCCGAATGCAGGATGGCCTGTGGTCACATTTCTCCCTATAAAGACCTCTGATTTGGTGAGCGTCTTCGGATTGCTCTCGATTTCCATGCTGCCTTGCTGCCGCTGTGCCTGGTGAGCCTTCCCCTCAGTCCCACGTACTGAGACTATGCACCTTCAAACTTTCGCAGTGATCTACACGGGCTTCAGGACAGGTGTAGTATCACCCAAATCAACAACCCCTCTTAAAATTCCCTCTGTCCCACTCAAACCTTTATTTTTCTATAGCTCTCTGTGTGATCGTGTTGCATACACTGTTTGTTTGTATTTTAATAAAGATCACGACTTGGTGTGCTTCTTGGCTTGGCCTGACCCCGTAGACATTGGGTAAAAGATTCCGCTGCATTGCCCTGCCTCTTGTACTGCTAGCCTGTGCTCTTTGACTAATTTCCCCCAACTTGTTTAACTGAGAGCGCATTTCAGGTGTCCCTCCCGGGACCCCCAGAAAACAGGGTAAAACCAGCATGGTGTACAGATTGGAGCGTCGGACTATGAATCTCTGCTCAGCCATAAAAACCCACTGAGTCACACTGGGCAAGTCACATTCTCTCAGCCTCAGAGGAAGGCAAAGGCAAACTGCCTCTGAACAAATCTTGCTAAGAAAACTCTTTGATAAGTTTGCCTTTGGGGTTCCCATAAGTCAGAAATTACCTGGAGGCACACAACAAAAACAACAGGTAATACAGTTTTCTGTTTTTCCAAAATGTTCTGCTTTTTCCAGGAAAAAAGTTTCCCTGCCCCCGCCATGGCTTCAAAATTTCCAGAAACGTTACATCTCTATCCCTGACTTCCACTCTCATGTCCTGACTAGAATGCATTACTGCCTGCACACATACAGACATTAGGCAACATATAGACATTTGGGTTCCACAGAAATGAAACGAACACCAATACCATCTAGTATAATCCCCTGTCAGTGCAGGAATTCATCTTTAACTGTCTGTTTAATGATCTGCTCTAGGATCTTTCCTGGTATTGATGTTGCCCAGTCAGTCTGACGTCAATACCAGGAAAGATCCTAGAGCAGATCGTTAAACAGTCAGTTTGTAATTACTTAGAAAGCAATGCCATAGTCACTAAAAGTCAACATGGATTTCTCAAAATAAGTCATGCCAGACTAATCTTATTTCTTTTTACGATAGAGTTACAAGCTTGATAGATGAAGGGAATGCCGTGGACACAGCATATCTTGATTTCGGTAAGGACTCTGACAAAGTTCCCCATGACATTCTTACAAAAAAACTAGTAAAATGCTGGCTGGAGAAGCCTACTGTTAGGTGGATTTGTAACAGGTTGGCCGACTGAACCCAAAGGGTGCTTATCAATGGCTTCTCTTCATCCTGGAGAGAAGTGACTAATGAGGTGCCACAGGGTTCTGTCCTGGGCCAAGTGCTTTTCAACATCTTCATCAATGACTTGGATGAATGAATAGAGGGCATGCTGATCAAATTTGCAGGTGACACCAAATTGGGAGGGGTTGCTAATACCTCAGAACTTGACAAAATGACTTTGACCGAGTGGAGAGCTGGGCCAAAGCTAACAAAATGAATTTCAACAAAGAGAAATGTAAGATCCTACACTTAGGCAGAAAAAATGGAATGCACAAATATAGGATGGGGGACACGTCGCTGGATAGCAGTACATGTGATCTAGGAGGCTTGGTAGATCACAAGGTGAACATGAGTCAGCAGTGTAATGCAGAAGCCAAGAAGCTAACGCCATTCTTGGTTGCATCAATAGGAGTATGGTGGATAGATCGAGGGAGGTATTGATACCACTCTATTCTACTTTGGTTAGACGTCATCTGGAATGCTGTGTCCAGTTCTGGGCACCTCATTTGAAGAAGCATATTGACAAGCTGGAACATGTCCAGAGAAGAGTGACCAAAGTGGTGAAGGGTCTGGAAGCCATGCCCTAGGAAGAGCAGCTTAGGGAGCTGGGGATGTTTAATCTCCAAAAGAGAAGGTTAAGAGGGGACATGAGAGCCATGTTTAAATATTTGAAGGAATGTCATGTGCAGGAGGGAGTGGGCCTGTTTTCCACTGCTTCAGAGACTAGGACAAGGAGCAATGGATTCAAGCTGCAGGAAAGGAGATTCCACCTGAACCCCAGGAAGAACTTCCTGATGGTCAGAGCTGTTTGGCCATGGAATTTGCTGCTTCAATGGAGTGTGATGGAGTCTCCTTCTTTGGGGGTTTTTAAACTGAGGCTGGATGACCGTCTGTCAGGAGTGCTTCGATGCATGTTCCTGCATGGCAGGGGGTTGGACTGGATGGCCCCTGGGGTCTCTTCCATTTCTATGATTCTATGATTCTATTTAAAACATGTTTGAGAGCTGGATATGTGGTCTCTAAAAATCTCCAAGAAAGGAGAGTCCATCAACCTCTTAGTAGGCGGCTTGTGCCATAGACTTAGAGAACACGTAGATAATTCAGGCACATAGAGGAACGTAGACAACAATAGCCATTTCCACATGGGTATATTGCCCACGATAGAGCGACCTCCCCAGGAGGTCTTCTTCACCGGGGTCTGCGCTTGAGCAATTAAGAAAAGTGAGGTTCTAAACCTCAAACTGTTCTAGTGCAGATCCGGGGGTGGCGCTGTGAGTTTTATAAAAACCACCCTCAAAAGTGGTTTTTATAAAACTTACCCGCGCTGCCCCGTAGCAGGCCCCGGTCAAGAACTGCAGGGACACGGCAGCGTGCCCCTGCAGATCTGCCTGGGGGCGGGCTTCTGGCTGGCGCGCCGTCCTAATTGGCGGAGCGCCGCCGGAAGCCGCTGGCCGCCATTTTGGGCGCCGTCGGGAGCCGCCGAGCGCCGCTGAAATTCGGCAGCGTTTGGAACGGCGGATCCGCGCTCTTCAGAGGGACGGAGCAACCCGCTCTCGGGTAAGCTCCGCCCCTGTGTGCGTGGCCCTGTTTCGGCCCCCCCGTGAGGAAAGGGCCAATGTCAGTTTCACTCTTTTAAATAGGATAGAAGAAACATAGGAAGCCCTCAGTCAACAAAGATTATTTAGTCCAGTTATACCTTGTGATTGCTTTTTAGCAAGGTATTATTTTCAGATTATATACCACGCACACATAAAATAAGAAATCTGTGCAAATAATGAGGCATACATTTTCCCTCAATGTCCTAACTTTGCACTTCCAGGGAAATGTTGTTTTCATGCAGGGGAACATTCTTAAAAAAGCAGTTTGCCACCTGCAAATGGTGCAGTCCACAGTTGGGGCCTTATAACACTACACAGTTATAGTGCTGTTATTCCACTTTCACTGTCCCGGCTGCACTCTGTGGAATTCTGGGGTTTGTAGTTTGGTGAGGCACTGGAGCTCTCTGGCTGAGAATTCTGAATGCCTCTTCCTAAACTGCATTTCTCAGGATTCCATGCCATACTGCCATGGCCATTAAAGTGGAATAATAGTGCTATAACAGTGTAGTCTGATGAGGCCGTCAGTGTCCTCATTTTGTTGCATGTGTACAAAGCCAGTCACAGTTTTACCCTTTCTCCAGGAGAACTGGATGTGGCCAGAACATCCCAATAACCTTTTCTGTGTCACTTCAGGAAAAGTATCTTCAAACTTTTAATGACCAAATAAACTGTTTTTGACATACCAGGATCATCTTACACTTTGCATGTTGAAGACTATGCTTTGCAAAAGACAATCACAAATGCCTGCATCTGTTTTTGCCTTGCAGTGGCAATTTGTAGCCTCTAAGCTGTTTCAAGAGCATGAGGAAGAAGTCACTATTGACTAGAAACTTCCCTCAAGAACACAGACAATGTACTTTTCTATCATTGAATTTAGAACAGACATCTTACAAAGGGCAGCAATTAGTTGCTTCCATTCTCAAGCTGCTATTCATCAGGGGGCCAATTAAAACTTCCTCTTCAGTCTTCAGCATAGCTAATGACTGCATCAAGTTCTGTTAAGTACGACACTGTACATAACCGGAATGTAACACAGTACCTCAAGCTCTGCTCTGTATCTTCTGTACTTCGCTTAGCACCAACAATGAACAATTCTTCCCATTCTTTTTCTTCCATGGATGCTTAGAAATTCAGTCTTTGTGAATCCCAGCACGAACCAATCTCATCTGTACTTCCCAGGCAAAAGTGTGGGCTGGCACTCAGGCTTATAATCCGACACTCCTTTTTTTTTTTTTTTTTGGAATAAATCTTTAAGCCCCGCATTATGAGGAAGACACAATATTAAACAGATATTTATAAACAAATAAATAAATTCCCATTGAGTTTGGGGATGGGGTTATATAGGATTGCATTGTTAGGTATTCACCAGATCTTACACATTCAAAACATTAGGATACAGCGGATAGCTGCCATCACCACTATTATAATAATAATAATCTCAATATAGATTTACAAATGTACACTTTAAATACATTCAGAAATGTGCATTCAAATATGCATTTAAATATTTAAAATTTTAAATCCCATTTTGATTTGGATTAAAAAAGAAATTGCAACTTTAAATGGAAATGGGATGAGGGGATAAGAAATTTGAAAGTGTCACAGACAGATGAGTTTGGCCATCAAGCAAGGAATTTCCCTATGGAATCTGGAGTACCAAGCTATCTAGTCTTGTTTGGAGCTAGAGCTGTTGGCATTAGCACTCTGTGGGTTCTTGTTTACCAGGCACCCTCATGTGTGGTGATACCTTGCCACGCAGCCCTCCATGATGGGCATAGTTTAACTGGCAAACAATATTTGACTGGCACCATATTAATCAGCATTGATATAAATGATACATGAGGTAACAGCAAGGCCACACTGGAAGAGGCAGATTCCTGACTGTAAGGGTGACATGGCAAGGAAGGTCAGCCCCACCTACCTCTTAGACAAGAGACCCAGTCAGTTCAGGACAATAGAGCGGCTGCTCTGAATACAGTAGGCATGAACTATCTAGCTGGACTCTCTGAGCTGAAATAAGGAAGTTTCCAACAAATGATGATTGGCTTAACCCTGATCCCTGTGTACCTGGATGTTTTCCTATTGTGTTCCCACCTCTCCACAATATTCAGCTATTATGACACCATTATCCCCTTGTCACTCAAACACGAAACCTAGTAACTTCATCCGGACTTCATTGTGTTGCAACTCTCATTGTCTGCCTAGCTGGGAATAAAAGTCACAATCATATCCTTGGGACATTTTTTGGGTACAAATTCCCCTGATTTTAGGCTGCTCAGTACAGTCTCTCACTGATCCAAACGCCACTCTGTCCATCCAATTCCTGAATGTGAACTGTCTTTAGGTTCCTACCTAAACCACGTCACTGCTTTCTCTGCTTCTCTTGGACTGGTAAATATTGTCTGAATCCCTCAAAGCCCTCTATCCTGTTTTCCTTCCTCCCTTCAGTCAGCCTTGTGCAAGTGAATGAGAGCTTGAACCATTGCATATGTGAGTGAATTTATTTTGATAAGCCACAATTTAGTTTACTTTTCACTACTTGGCTGGTTTTCTTTTTCCTGTGTGAGCCTGTAAACATTGGTAGATAAGATCTCACTAAGTTGCCTGCCTCTTGCAAGCCTCCCATTTTTGAGCTAGTTATTCCTACTTTTGCATGGCGGTGTTGGCACCCACAGTTTGGGGTGCCCTCGTGGCACCCACAGTTTGGGGTAACAGTGGTGGCTGGGGGACTGAGTGCAAGAGGTATAGCTAGGATGCAGAACCCATAAGGCTCTGTGCAATATCCTACCCATGCCATTTTTATTGTGTGTCCAGAGCGCCCAACTGCAGTGGCTATTTTCCCACCAGAATGTCTCTATTGTTGTTGTTGTTTTTGTTTTTGTGTGCATTCAAGTCATTTCTGACTTATGTTGAATCTAAGGCAGCTCTATCACAGGGTTTTCTTGGCAAGAGGCCGTTTGCAGTTTAATTCCTCTGGGACTGAGAAAGTGTGACTTGCCCAAGGTCACTTAGTGGGTTTCCATGGCTGAGCAGAGATTTGAACCCTGGTCTCTAGAGCTATAATCCAAAACTCAAAACCCACACCATGCTGGCTCTCTCAGCATGCCCTAAGTGATGCAATATTCAGGGCATTCCCACCTCACCAGTACCGGACATTAGAAATGGCAGCCCAAAATGGCATTAACAACACCTCAAACTGACCGTAAAAGTCAAGGAATGCTTGGCAGGAAAGGTAAATAAAAATGAATAGAACAAGAACATATATGAAGTAATACCAATGAACTGTGGAACAAATATGACTTTATCAAAGAGTGATTTTCATCGTGTAGAGTAGTGGGTGCCACAGGGTTCTGTCCTGGGCCCAGTGCTATTCAACATCTTCATCAATGACTTGGATGAAGGAATAGAGGGCATGCTGATCAAATTTGCAGATGACACCAAATTGGGAGGGGTTGCTAATACCCTAGAGGACAGGATAAAAATTCAAAAGGACCTTGACAGATTGGAGAACTGGGCCAAACCTAACAAAATGAATTTCAACAGAGAGAAATATAAGGTCCTGCACTTAGGCAGAAAAAATGAAATGAACAAATATAGGACTGGCTGGATAACAGTACATGTGAAAGGGATCTAGGAGTCTTGGTGGACCACAAGCTGAGTCAGCAAGGTGATGCCGCAGCCAAGAACACCAATGCAATTCTCAGTTGCATCAATAGGAATATAGTGTCTAGATCAAGGGAGGTAATAGTACCACTCTATTCTGCTTTGGTTAGATCTCATCTGGAATACTGTGTCCATTTCTGGGCACCTCAGTTCAAGAAGGATTTTGACAAGCTGGAACATGTCTGGAGGAGGGCGACCAAAATGGTGAAGGGTCTGGAAGCCATGCCCTATGAGGAACGGTTTAGGGAGCTGGGGATGTTTAGTCTGCGGAAGAGAAGGTTAAGAGGGGACATGATAGCCATGTTTAAATATTTGAAAGAATGTCATATTGAAGGGGGAACAGGCTTGTTTTCAGCTGCTCCAGAGACTAGGACAAGGAGCAATGGATTCAAACAATGGATTAAACCTTCCTGATGGTCAGAGCTGTCCGGCACTGGAATACTCTGCCTCAAAGGAGTGTGTTGGAGTCTCCTTCTTTGGAAGATTTTAAGCAGAGGCTGGATGGCCATCTGTTGGGAATGCTTTGATGTGAGTTGTTGCATTGCAAGGGGTTGGACTGGATGGCCCCTGGGGTCTCTTCCAGCTCTATGGTGATGAAATTAAATAAGTTTTAAACATATGAGCTAATACTCATAGACAGTCCTTACAAGCCTTTTAGGTAAACATTTTTCCTAGGTCTAAACATTTTCTCTGCTAAGAGACCTCCTCTGTCAAGTCAGTGTGTGTAATATGGAGGGAAACAGATGACCTGTATGGAAAAGGAAATACTCTGTGAAATGTTTCTAAAAATGCCTACTGCCATTTCAACCATCACTTGGGAGATGCTGAGAGCAACACATTTCCTGTTTGTTTGGTTTGCCTTTTTTTTTTTTAATGCCGCATACATACAGTGGTTATTTACTCTAGGGACTTCCACTTCCTCTGTTGAACTCATCCTTCTGTAATGATGCCAGTCAAGAGAAAAGAGCCTGAGGTGTTCTGGCATCTTCAAACTGAAGATCAAAACTTATTTTTAACTATCCCTATCTGCCTCTTATTTGGTGACCTTATCATTCACAGCTCTCACAAACAGTGGGAAATAAGATTTCCTGGTCTTTGTAGACCATTCTCCACCAAGTTTGGGGAAAAAATGATGGGGATGGAGAAAGGGGAAAATCTGTTATAATCTAAGACATCAGTGAAGAGCTGTGGTGGGAACTGCCAGTTGATGAACTTCTTCAAGGCCTGCAGGGCTGGTGGTGGCTTTTTCTAAGTAAGTTGTGGCCACTTTTGGTTTTGGAAGAAAGAGACCTTCCTGGTCTTAAAACATGAAAATGGCTTGAAATCACATGCTCCAAAGGTCCTGGGGCCAAAACCAGGCAGAGATAATGGTTTGCTCTGGTAGTCCTACAAGGTCTGGTGTAAGATTCTTGTTAAACATCTTTATAAATGACTGTGATGATGGAATAATCAGTGATGTACTTAAGTCTTTTACACCAAGTCTCTCTCAAGTCAAGTCTGAAGTCCTTGCAAGATACTTTCAAGTCAAATCTCAAGTCAAGGCTCAAATCTGGGAGCCAGCTTTATACCCCGACCTATATTTCAGAATTCTTGGACAGAGTTGAATAAAGTCAGTTGTAGCAATTTAAGCAGAGTCAGCCCTCCACGTTTGAGATTTTGCCATCTACAGCTTTAGAAGTGGGGAATAGGATCCTTCTTACTTCTCATTTCCGAAGCTGGAGGATTTTTCAGAATTTGGAGGTAGAATCCTTCTCACTCTCCGTTACTGAAGCTTCAAAAGCTTTAGAAGGAAGGATTCTTCCTCCTCAAGTCCATTGCCTGACACGTTTGCTGTTCCCCTCTGAGAAATGTACCCTGCACTCTGGGGGAGAGTCTCGGCTTCTGCTCTTAGGAAAAGATTTAGAAGGCTCCTCTGATATGCAGCAGGGACAGGCTACCAACCAGACATCAAACCCACCTCAGGCCCACTGCCTAACCTGCCTGCTGTTCCCCTCTGAGAAATGGGCCCACACTTTGGGCTTGAGACAAATTATCACGAGCAGTAGGCAAAAGGAGATGGAAGCGTTGTGCAAAGTTGTAAGGTTTCTGGATGAGTTGGTTCTGTTACTGAACCAAGGGCACCAAGTCAGTCACTAAAAATATACAAGTCTTGAGTTGAGTTGAATCAGTGCATCATTTACGGCCAAGTCAAGTCAGAGTCCAGTCACTGAAGAGACTTACGCTGACTTGAGTCTGAGCTAGTCGACTCAAGTCTACATCACTGAGAATAAGACATACACTTGGGAAACCTGCAGATGACACCGAGCTGGGAGGAGGGAGCTAATACTCCAGAGGACAGGATTGGAATCCAAAATGATTTTAAAAGACTGGAGAACTTGGCCAAACCTAACAAAATGAATTTCAATAGTGATAAATGTAAGGTGCTACATATGGGCTGAAAAAAAAATGTAAATGTCAAATGAGAGAGCAAGCATGGCGTAGTGGTCTGAGCATTGGGCCTACTTGGTGACCTTGAGCAAGTCACACTCTTTCAGCCTCAGAGGAAGGCAAAGGCAAACCCCCTCTGAACAAATCTTGCCAAGAAAACCCCATGACAGGTTCAGCTTGGGGTCACAAGTCAGAAATTATTTGAAAGCACACAACAAAAATGCTGGGTGGGCAACATCTGCTTTGGAGGAAGAAAGGGCTTTAGGAATCTTAGTAGACCACAAGCTAAACATGAATCAAGAGTGTAATGCAGTGGTCAAAAAAACCAATTCAGTTCTAGGTTACATCAACAGGATATAGCATTCAGATCTTGTAACGCAGTAGTGCACTGTATGCTGTTTTGGTCAGACCTTACCTGGAATATTGTGTCTAGTTCTGGGTACCAAGAACGCAGATAAGCTGGCTTGTGTTCAAGATGGAAAAGGATCTGGAAATGAAGGCCTATGAGAAACAGTTTGGGGAGCTTGGAGTGTTGAGGAGAGAAAATTAAGAGATGATATAGCCATCTTTAAATCTCTGAAAGTATGTGGTATAGCTGACGTTGCAAACTTGTTTTTTGCTGCTCCAAAGACTAGGACATAGACTAATGGTTTCAAACCAACACATTTCAAGAAAGGAGATTCCACCTAAACATTAGATAGTATTCCTGTTGGTAAGAGCTGTCCAAGAATGGGATAGACTGTCTTACGCCATTTCCACACTACACTGTTATAGTGCTGTTATTCCACTTTCAACCTCCTGTGGAATCCTGGGTTTTGCAGTTTAAGGAGGGGCCTTTAGAATTCTCAGCCAGAGAACTCTTTGGCCTCAGGAAACAACAATCCCCAGAATTCCACAGGATGGTGAACGTGGAATAATAGCACTATAACAGTGTAGGGCAGAAATGGCCTTAGAATTTAGCAGACTTGCTAAATTGATTTAACAATCATTTTTTTGTGGGTGCTTTAACTGTGTATCCCAACATGACAGGGTTTAGATTAGATGGTCCTTAGAACTCTTTCCAGCTTTCCATTCCATCTAAGGTTACTTACAGGAGAACCATCCAAAAGACAAACAAGGAAAACAACAGCAAGATAACGTAACTGCAGATCTCACTAAAATTTAGCAGCAGTGGGGATATCTGGACATTTTTTTAGACTGCTGGACCAGAAAAAGAGTGAGCTGCAGGCCATCTTGTGGCTTATATGTTATGAGACATAAATCTTAACTCTTTTTGTTTTTAATCTCTGTATTTTAATTGTTGTAAGACTCTTTGAGGGATTTTTTTTTTTTGGTTTAGAAAAAGCTTCCGTCCTCCTCCTCTGGAACTTAAATTGGAACACAGGATGAACAAAATGGAGAAAGAGTGAATCCATGGAACATTAACAGGATGGGTAAAAGTCACTCATTCCTTCAGATAAGAACATAATGATTAATATCATTTTATTAGTATGCATGATCAGAAAGGTCAAAACTGGGAATGCAGTTTTGTAGTACCCCTCCTTACAAGTCCTGTGCAATTACTGCAGCCCTCATTTTGTTTACTTTCACTGTTCCATGAGGAAGCAACTTATGCTTCATTTATTCATGGCCTCCAGGAGAAAATGGACAAATGAAGCATAAAATAGCATTGTGTAACCCGGAATGTCTTAAAATAGCCCTGCGCTTGGACAACAGTGCATCAACAGCCATAACGGGGTGAGTTCCAAGTGATTTATTGTGCTCTGCAAAAATTGAGATGATGTGAAATTTTCCCAGGTCACAAGGAAAGTTTAATCTCATTAAACTTAGTTTTGTAAGATTTGTTAAAGAAAAAAAAATAGTTGAGATTGTTATGAATTGAATTACACAAATGCTATTTTAGCCCAATGCAATTCCCTGCAAAAAATTTTTTTTCTAGATAATATCTAGGGATAGAAAGAGAGGTCTATGTCAAGTCTATTTTAATTTCATAAGTCTGTTCCATCTCCCTTTCTCCATTTTTTAGTGCACAAAAATTTACATTATGCACATATCATCCTGGAAGTTGGAGGAGGCTATGGCGTGGACCTGTCACCATGCTATAGCCCTTCCCCAAGAAGTATTTGACCAAGGTGGTACATTCTTTGGTTACATCCCATTTGGACTACTGTAAAGTATTCTACATGGGGCTGCCTTTGAAAACTGCTCAGAAATCAGAGTTGGCCCAAAGAGCTGCAGCAAAGCTGTTAACTGGGGCTGGTTGCAGGGAGCACACAACTCCCTTTTTGCAACAGCTCCACTGGCTGCTGGTTCATTTCAATTCAAAGTGCTGGTGTTGACCTATAAAAGCCCTGTATGATGTGGCCCAGATTATTTGAAGAACTGTATCTCCCTTTATGAGCCCAGTGGAACCCTAAGAACATCTAGAAAGGCCTTTCTCTATGTGTCGCCACCTTCTCAGGTACATTTGGTAGGAATAAGGGAGAGGGCCTTCTCAGTGGCTGCTCCCAGACTTTAGAACTCCTTCCCTAGAGAAGCTAGGATGGACCCATCCTTGCTTTCCTTCTGACAGCAGGCAAAGACCTTCTTATGCCATCAGCCTTTTATAAATTGATTGGGTTTGGGCTCTCGATGCTGTGTGATTCTGTTTTAAGGTTGGTATATTTTTTAAAATTTATTTTAATATTTTCTTTTTTCTTTTCTTTTTTTCTTTTATTTTGGAACACTTCACAAATTTGCGTGTCATCCTTGCGCAGGCGCCATGCTAATTTTCTCTGTATCGTTCCAATTTTAGTATATATACTGCCAAAGAGAGCACTATTTTAATATTTTCAACATGCAATATTTTAACCTCAAAAATTGTTTAACTGTTTTTAAAATTTTATGTTTATACTTTCATGAATGCTTTAATCTGCACTGCTTTAATGTTGTTAGCCACCTTGAGTCTCATTGTTGGGAGAAAGCCAGGATATAAAAGAATAAAACTAGCAAACAAATAAATAAGTATTTGGAATGCAAGCTTGCCTAGAAAACAAAGAAAGGTGAACCACCTATTGGTGGGGAAACATGATATTATATATTAGTGTGCACAGAAGCAAAACAGATAGAAGCAAAGACAAAGACATATGCTGAAGTATCACAAAGAGTTGAAGAAGTCCATATCAGTGCAGACAGGGAAATTGGAATGATTAACAATTCACAAGAATATTCACAGAGACACAAACTGTTGTAATTTTTTTTCTTTCTCAGTCTGTCTTCAATATAGACGGTAATATTTAGATAGCTAACAAACATTTTGTAATTTTAAAAAAGAGAGCCTCAAGGTCACTCAAATCCCTTCCATATCTTTGTGTGTATTTCTGTTCTTTGTCTGCTGTGGAAGTTAGGAAGTCTTGCCAACAGAAGAACATTCACCCAGGTGCCCTACACAATCCACTCCCCAGTTGGTAAGTGCTGGGTGAGAAAGAGTGAACAAGGGAGCAAATGTGGGGAACCCAATACAGATTGCATTAAACTTCACAAAAATTGCTTAACAGTGATCACCTCTCACTTGTCTATAAAAGAAGCCCAGCTTAGGGAGCTGGGTATAATTAGCTCCCTAATTATAATTTAGAAGAGAAAACTGAGACAGCATGATAGGAATATTGTCTATTTCCCACCCCACATAACTCAGTTTAAATCCTCCTGAGCAAGTCCGTGAGACTCCCAGTAGATATGTTCTTACAGACTACTGTGAGGTGCAACCCACTTCTTGCCAGACGTCCTTCTTCATGAAAGACCGTGGCCATTCCCGCACTAGACTGTTCTAGTGTTATTATTCCACTTTCAACATCCTGTGGAATCCTGGGGTTTTCAGTTTAGGGAGGGGCTAATAATAATAATAATAATAATAATAATAATAATAATAATAATATTTCTATCCCGCCTCTCCACATGGATCGAGGCGGCGAACAATATCAAATACATTAAAAGACATTAAAAACATACTCAGTCCTCCCCACTCACCAACTCACCTAACCCAATCCCTTAAAACACATAACAATTAACAGTCAATCAATTAACTATTAACAAAACAGCAAGACAATTGATGGGAGGCAATGGAAATGCTAGTCTGGGAAGGCCTGTCAGAAGAGATCAGTCTTGACTGCTTTTTTAAAGCAGTCAAGACTGGTAATGTGCCGGGTCTCTTCCGGCAGGCCATTCCATAACTTGAGGGCAACAGAAGAGAAGGTCCTCTGGGTAACCGCAGCCAACCTAGTTCTGGCCGGCTGCAGTAAATTCCTCCCAACGGGCCTTAGTGTGTGGGGCGGATTATATGGGAGAAGGCGATCCCGCAGGTAGGCTGGCCCCAAGCCATGAAGGGCTTTAAAGGTAAGAACCAACACCTTGAACTGTGGCCCTTTCCACATGGGGTAAAAAAACGGCTTAGGGCGACCTCATCCGGAGATCGTCCACACCGTGGAGTGCGCTAGAGCGGTTTGAATAGTGGAGGTTCCACACATCAAACCGCGCTAGCGCGGCCGCAAGGGGTGGCGCGGCGCGTTTTTTAAAAACCACATTTTATGTGGTTTTTACGAAACGCGAGCACGCTAACCTGTTGCAGCGCCCCATGTGAAGCTGCAGGGATGCACTAGTGTGTCCCTGCAGAGCTGCCTGGGGGCGGGCTTCCAGCTGGCGCGCTGCCCTGATTGGCGGAGCGCCGCCGGAAGTCGCCGGCCGCCATTTTGGGCGCC
Organism: Iguana delicatissima; assembly: GCA_948472985.1. Classification (NCBI taxonomy): domain Eukaryota; kingdom Metazoa; phylum Chordata; class Lepidosauria; order Squamata; family Iguanidae; genus Iguana; species Iguana delicatissima. Next base: position 32,962 of record CAOKZL010004135.1, read on the forward strand.
GCTGAACGCCGCCGAAACTTGCCAGCGAGTGGAGCGGCGAACGCGCGCTCCCCGCAGGGACGGAGCAACCCGTTTTCAGGTAAGATCCGTCCCTGCGTGCGCTGCCCCGTTCCCCGTCCCCTGTGTGGAAAGGGCCTGTGCCTGGAAACTAATAGGCAGCTAATGAAGAGACTTTAAAATTGGTGTTATATGATCAGTTTTAGGTCTACCGGTGACCAACCTGGCTGCCATATTCTGAGCTAATTGAAGTTTCTGGACTAAGCACATGGGTAGCCCTATATAGAGCGCATTGCAGAAGTCGAGCCGTGAAGTTACCAGCGCATGCACCCCTGTTTTTAGGTGTTCCAGCTCCAGAAAGGGGCACACTTACCTTTAAGGCACTTACATCCCACCAATCCCTTTTACCCTCAGCATTTCTACTCATCCCCACATGCTTCTCCCCATTCCACAGATCTCCACGTGCTTCCTATTATCCGATACCTATTATACTAGATGGGCTTCACTGTATGAAAACAAAGTAATGTCCCTGGGCCTAAGATTAGACTCTCTCCTTTTACTAACTGAAACAGAGTGCCTTAAAACTGTTAGGGCCTGTCTCTTGGAGAGGGAATGCCACCCTTCATATCCATCACCCCCTAGGGTCTGTTCCCCGTTGATGCTTGGTGTGCCTCCGCAACCAGGTAGAATCCCAGATTATTTTCAAACTCTCACATTGCTGGTGGCAAGAAAGGCCTTTCTACTTGCAAGGCTGAATGTACATCCTTCGAATGTGACCAAGGGCAGATATTTACAGATCCCTTTCTTAAAGCGTACGACTGATGCAAAGCAGGTGCTGAGCAGCTCTGCCTTTTTGTTGTGATCTGTAAGCATTTTACCTTCTGTACCAAGTGGTGGCCCCACCATTTCCTTGGTCATTCTATTGCTTTGAATGTAACTGGACCCTCCCTTTAGATTGTTCCCTGGTTTCCTAGTCAATTTCAGCTAATTATGAGCATCAGTTTCCCTTATAGTGTTCCTGCAAATTTGGCCTACATATCTGTACTCTTTCTTGATGATCTATCCTTCCTTCCATTCATTGTACACACTCTTTTTTATTTTCACTTCCTCCTTGAGTTTGTTGCACTCTGAGAAAGAAAAATGTGGGAAGGGATATTTAGTCAGAGCCTTAAAAGAGAGAGCCTTTTCTATTAGGGATGGAAAAAAAATATTCACTGTTATTTGTTTACCAGCCCTAAAATGAATTACCGAACACTCAGGAGACCTGCCGGAAAGAATAACACATCATGAAGAATTCTGCTGAGTTGATGCCTGATATTTTTAGATCCCAAAGTATTTTGGGAAATAATTCTGTGCATTTTTGGAAGGTTTTTGCATGTCTGTGGGTGTTTTGTGCAAAAACTGTAAAAATTTTTTGCACATGATTTTTGCATTTACAACCCCCCCCACACACATAGATATGCTTGTGTAAAATAGTTTTTGCTCTGTTTCCAGGAATATATGGGAGTTTTCTAGAAAAAAATGTTCATTGTACAGAAAAAGGTGTAGTTTTTCACACAGTTGTTACCCCAATTTCTGGGGTCCCTTGGGGGACACCTCAATGTGGTCCATGTGATGGGGAATGGAAACTAGCCAGAGCACGAGCAATAGCAATACGAGAGGCAGGGTAACTTAGTGGGGTCTTTTTGCCCAGTTTTTACAGGGGCAGATCAAGCCAAAAACCGAACGAAAATGTCCAGTAAATGATTTTATTTAATACAAGCCTCATGCACCAATGCACTCAAACACACACGTACACCCAAGAGCTATTAAGAAACAAAAAGAGAGTAAATTGGACAGGGTAGTATTGAAGGGGTGTAGTTGGGGTCATACTACACCTTGTCCTGAAGTCCTGGGTCTGGGAAGGCAGCGGAGAGATGAGACTCAGCACGAGGAGGGCTGAGGAGATCACTCAACGGACGGAGCAACGGTCTGCTGAGAAGACCGGGAGCGATCCAAAGAAACGCTCAAAAACTGGGACTATTTGTAGGGGGAAATGTACATGGAGGACTAATCCTTTTCTGGGGAGAACAATGGGTGTTGGAGCGATAATGAAGCTCTACAATGGTAATTTCCTTTGCGCGATGGGATTGCAAGGTGTTGCCACAGTCTCAGGATCTTTGGCTGTGTTTGTTTGTGGTGTGACTTCATGTAAATGGTCCTCACTGAGTCGGATATTTGCTCAACTTTGGGCAGACACTCTAATCCCCTCAAGTCGGTATCTCGGGGCTGAGGACCCTTTGTTTATTGTGGGATTACACATCTTCAGGTCTCCTGGGCTACGTGATTGGGTATTTTACTGGCCTGATCTGATTTTCGGTCATTTGACCATGCCTGCCTACGTGCTCATACAGGCGACCTCTCAAGCACACAGAATCCTATTTAATATGAAATTGTAGACCCTGGGATAGGGTGTCTCTCATCAGACTAACAGTTATTTCCTGAAAACACTTCTGGATATGTGAATAACAGATAAAAACTGGTCTTCGTTTTCTCCCTCACTGGACAGAAAACTATGGAAATTATGGAAAATCATGGGAAGCTATGCAAATCCTCTTAGACTGGGACAAAGTAGTCAAATATTTACATCCTTTTTTCTTGCCGCTCTGGCCCTATGAAGGGCCATATTCAAAACACTTATAGAAGAATTAAATAATGCAAGGTAACAATGCAATGGAATCCTGAGAACAATTGATTGCCAAGTTTTTGCTCCACTGAAAAGTCCTCCCAATTGCAAAGAAATAATAAGGCTAAATGCAACCTAAGAAAGTTTCAAAAAATAAGGTCATGCAAAATATTTCATGAGAAGAGATCAAGGCATATTGCAGGTGGGGAAAGTGGCTTTGATGCCCAAAGACATCACAAAAAGGGTTTGACAATATGCCTACAACCAGGCTGTCCAGGCTGTATACTTCTTCCTGATATTTTCCAACTTACTCCCTGCAAAATGTATCCTTTTTCTATTGCTAAGCATTAATTTTAAAACTTAGGCCCCCAAAAAGGAAAACTATTGTTGATCTAAACTGGACTGAACCCATAACCTTGGCATTATTAGCACTATAGTTTAACCAACTGACGTTCTAAAGGAAGTCCTGCCAGCCTCTTCCCAGTGGCCTCATTAAAGAGGCAACTTCTGTAGCTAAGCAACAATATTGCTAGGCAACAGATGTTCCTACTGAGCATGTGTAGTGGACTTAAAGGTTTACTGGGGGTCCCGGGAGGGACACCTAAATAACCAAACCATAAAACACAACCTCGGGGAAAATTAGCTGGAGCACTCACTTGAGCCAGCGAGAGGCAGGGTAACTTAGACGGATCTTGCAACCCAGCGTCTATGGGGTCAGGTCAGTCAAGCAGCCAGATGGGTTTAAAGCAATCAAATGATGTTCTACTGAATACAGACCAATATTAAAGACACCACAGTCACACAGCTAACTAAGAAACTAGAGGTTGCATTAAGGATAGAGATTTTCAGGGAAAATGGGTGATACGACACCTGTCTCGTCGTCCTGGACCTCGGGGGAGAAGCCGGGGGTGCAGAGAAGAAACTCAGCTCAATTAGCTGAGGGGAGCTCGCCAAGCACAGCAGCAGCAAGGCGGGATGAAGCTCAGGAGCAATCCGAGGAAGATCTTGGAATCAGGGTTTTTATAGGTGAATTGGGACTGCAGGCTATGCCATGTTTAAATATTTGAAGGGATGTCATGTCAAGGAGCGAGTAGGCTTATTTTCTGCTGCTCCAGAGACTAGGACTAGAAGCAATGGATTCAAACTACAGGCAAAGAGATTCCACCTGAGCTTCGGGAAGAACTTCCTGACAATCAGAGCTGTCCGGCACTGGGACAGCTCTGCCTGGGGCCGTGGTGGAGTCTCCTTCTTTGGAGGTTTCCAAACAAAGGCTGGATGGCCATCTGTTGGAAGTGCTTTGATGTGTGTTCCTGCATGGCAGGGGGTTGGACTGGATGGCCCCTGGAGTCTCTTCCAACTCTATCATTCTATGATTCTATATCATCACATCCCTAACCTGCCACCCATCAGAGTTTCTCTGAGTAGTAAGGAGCCTGTTGGGATCAGGCAGAGAGGAACTAGCAATAGAGACCTCATTTACCTGCTGTAACATTTGTTAGGGACATCATAGAGAAAGGCCCTTTCCACTCAGTGCACCAAACCTGCCATGGGGACGGGAGAAGGATGGAGCTGGGATGATGCTTCTGCACAATGTTGTTCCAGTCCTGTCCTCTTCTGTTCCCAGGCAGCATGGTTGTGCAGCAAATCATTGATGGGTTTTCACTATTAATAATCAGCTACCACGCAGCCCTCCCACCGCACACCCACACTTTCCTTGTTTGTGGAGGAAGTGCAGTGGCTGTGCTTTGTGCCCCAGCGCAGCTGAGAGAGTGCAGTGACAGCTGTGCAGTGGCAGGATGAGGCATGGCCATCATGCTTCCTGCTCCCTGGAGGCAGTCGGTGTGGAGCGGAGTGCTCCCTCGTGCTCCCCTCCTGGCAGAGCTGCTGCTACCATCATCACTGGATGCTTCCAGGACAAAAGTAAGCTGTGGAAAGGGCCAAAGTCTCTGTTATTCACTTAGAATTTGATGCCACGGTTATTGTAGAGTCTGGAGAGGTGTCCAGCACATCAACTGGTCAGTTTTCATGGGATCAATTTCAGTTGTAATGCAGTATTCCCCTTTTCCTAATGCCTTTTACTTTACCAAGCATTACTGTCTTTTCTAGTGAGACATGCCTTCTCATGGTATGTCCGAAATATGACAATCTCAGTTAAGTCATCTTGCCTTCTAGGGAGAGTGTAGACTCTACTCTGGGACCCATTCATTTGTATATTTTAGCAGTCCAAAGTATCCATAGAACTCTTCTCCGAGCACCACATTTCAAATGAGTTGGTTTCCTTTCGATCAGCTGTCTTCCCTGTCCAACTTTAACAACCATAGATAGAAACTGGTACACGTGTTTGCAATGAACAAATTGTTGGCCTCACAAAATTCAATCAGTTGTAATCCTGCTTCCTTTATTGAACCGAAACCAAATTTTCCTACAATATTTGGATCCAGTTGTGTCATTAGCCATGTCATTAGTCATTGTTGTTGTTATATGCCTTCAAGTCAACTCTGACTTTGGCCATCCTTTCCTGGCAGGATTTATTTGAAGGAGGTCATTAAAAAATGATAATAGGGGGTGGGAGGGAGAAGATGAGGTGCTTATCATGTACATCTTGATGAAAATCCAAATAGGTGAGAGACAATCAACACAAGCTGTAAAACATTTATTCCTCTGAAAGAAATAAGATCACGCTTTCCCTCTTCAAATGCTGCTATCTGTCCCTATTTTTCACTGAATCTTGCCTGGTGAATAATGTGTTATGGATAATCCTGAGTCACTCTAAGAGGCTTCTTTTAGTATTTTCATGGATCTGTACCTTTTTTCCAACAGTGAAAAACTGATGAGAAAAAAAATCATGATTGGATGAGAACACCGTTAGAAGCATCTTGACACAGCAAAATGTTATTAAGACAGTTGTTATTCTGTTATTTGTACTGCACTAGAAATGTCCGTGTCCACTTTACATGGCTCCCCTCTCCCTGATAATCCCCAGAACAACCCCGCAAAGTAGATTTGCTGAGAGGTAGTGATGGCCCATAATGACACAGGTAATTCCATGACCAAGTAGAGATTTGTACTTGGGTCTCTGTTCTAGGCCCAGCACTTTTTTATTAATGTATTTATAATATCACATTACATTCCTACAATAACAAAACTACACAGTTACACAACTACAACTACCCAACTGTACTCCCGTGTCACCATAACAAAATGTACTGAAATACAATTACAGCTAAAACATCCACTATACAATTGGTTTCCAACTTCCCTAGCATAGACTATACGTTTCATAATTGTTAATTCAACTTCTGTAAATCAGCTCTTTTCTAAAAAACAACTTCCATTGCTAAATTTATAACGCACTAATAATCAAAACCAATAGTTAATACTTTGTCTTGTAAAAGAAAGATTAATGGATCCCAGTTTTTCACAAACATTGCTGATTTTTTTTTTTAGGTGTCACAAATGTAAATTTATCCATCTCCAACAACTTCACCAACCAATCTTTTTCAGCTGACATTTCATTACTCTTCCATTTCTGTGCATGCAGTAGCATTGCTGTCAGCATCACGTATCATACAATTCTGCCATTTTTCTTTTCCAATGAGTGTTCTATCCAGCTTAACAAATACAACTCTGGTTCCTTCTGGAAATTTAATTTTAGAATCTTTTTCACCATAAAATATTCTGATTCCAAATTTTTTGTGACTTTATCACATGTCCACCATATATGGTAAAAGGTTACCACATCAAAAACAGTAGGGGGGGAGGCAATAATTAATATCTCTAATTTGCATAATCAGTATAGTTTTCATAGTGTGTATTTTTTCCAAACAATTTTATTCTAAGCTGTAAAGACCTTATGATCTGATGTGGGATAGAAATAATGTAAAGAAACAGACAAACAAATACATGGCAATTCTTACCAACAACCATAAGCTAAAATGGGCCCCCAAAGGTCCCATAGCCAACCCTACATGCTTATTACATAACTAGTAGGAAAAAAACACATTGCTGTTCCCCTGGATCTAGCACATTTTGCAAAAGGGACAATACAAATGTTAAAGCTGTCCAACAAATTCCGAATGCATTCATATATATCTCGTATATGGAGATATATGAAGAACACCTGCTAGAGCTGCTCACCAAACTCTAGAACTCCTTTCAGTAAGAATTTTTATGACTTCTAAATCAAAATAAGCACAGATCATCCTTAAACCTACCTCTCTTACAGTGTCAACTTTCAAAAAATTATGATTAAAAACTCAGTTATTTCCTCAGGAATGTAATTCATCTTTCTTACATTGCATCTAGACCTCCACTCTGGCCCTGTGAAATATGATTGTGTTCAAATGATCGGGATAAATTTATTGTATATCTGAGAGACTATTGGGGGGAAAAGTCAATTACTGGTTTTGAAGGTTAAGCTTACACTTATTAAATACCAGGCAGTAGTTTGATAATGGTAGACACCCTAGAAGAATTATATTTCATAGGTCACCGTAGAACCAAAAGCTGATGAGTTAGAAGTCATTTATATGCATTTTTGGCCCCTTTTTAGTTTGGTTGTAATCTAGTTTTTGTTTCTTTGTCTGTTTACTTACTGTTTGTCTTTTTAATCCCCTACATGCTGTTTTATATATTAAAATACATGTCAATAAATTTTTTAAAAAATATGGTTGTGTTGTTATAGTGTGCCTTCAAGTTGTTTCCAAATTATAGTTACCCTAAGACAAACCTATCATGGGTTTTTAAAATGCTGAGAATATGTGATGCACCCAAGGTCACCCCTGAGTTTCTTGTGGCCAAGCAGGGAATCAAACCCTCATCTTGAGGGTCATCATTCAACATTTGAACCATTACACCACACTGGCTCATACAAAGTATGGGACATATGGGATTGTATAGTGTTATGTGCAGTTTAATGCATTAGATTGCACATCACACTACACGGTCCCTACATATATTTATAAGAATTAACTTCCATTGTGTTCAGTGGGGTTTACATCCAGGCATTTATGTATTTAAGTCTTTTACTCTAAGTCTCAAGTCAAGTTTCAAGTCTCTACCTTCAAGTCTCAAGTCCTTGAAGATACTTTCAAGTCAAGTCTCAAGTCTGGAAGCTGACCTTATACCCCAGCCTACAGTCCACAATTTCTGGACAGAACCGCATAAAGTCAGTTTTAACAATTTAAGTAAGTCGGCCCTCCACATATACGATTTTGCCATCTGCAGCTTCGGAAGTGGGGAATAGGATCCTTCTTACTCTCCATTATTGAAACTTCAAAAGCTTTAGAAGGAAGGATCCTTCCTCCTCAAGCCTGTTGCCTAATGCATTTGCTGTTCCCCTCTGAGAAATGCATCCATACTTTGGGCTTGAGACAGATTTCTTGTGACTAGTAGGCAAAAAGAGATGGAAATATGGTTGTTTTTGGCTAGTCTTCCTGAATATTATGCGCCAATAATTGATGCTTTGCAAATTAAGGGAGATATGACTTTGCAAATTGCTGTTGCTGAAGTTATAGAATATCAAAATAGGAAAAATTTGACGAATTGTAAATTTGGAGCAAAAGCTGTTGAACCAGAGCTCGCTCAACTTGCTGCAGAAAATTTGCATATCAAAGCCTCTTCTTCACCCAAAACAAAAGGGAGCAATAAGCTTAGAATGCAGCACAGGCCAAATGCTAAAAGTAATTTTAAGTCAGCTTTTAACTCCAAGCAGAAATCTTCCTCAAATGTTAATGTTGGTCTAATTAATGAACAACTACTTCAATCTACTGAAAATCAGCATCATGATATGATTGTTATTGACAGTGGTGCTACCAGTCACTATTTTAATCGCAGAGACTTGTTTGTGGATCTTGACACAAGCATAAATTTTCCTGTTTACCTTGCCAATGGGCAACCAGTGCTTGCAAAAGGGAAAGGCACAGTCCTTTTGCAAACAAAACTTGGCCCCAACAGGATAGAGACTTTAAGAATTCCTGATGCCTATTATGTGCCAGATTTAAAAGCCTCCCTTTATAGTGTCAGAACCACTACAGCAGGGGAAACAGAGTCATTTTCAAAAAGGAGTCCTGCTTTGGTTTTCATGGCAAAGATTTAATTTTTCGAGGAATCCTAAAAGGTGACTGTTACCAAATGCAAGTCTTGAATTCATTTGCAAATAATGTAGTCCAATGTAATCACAAAGACTGTTTGAACTTGTGGCATAGCAGATTTGGTCACAGAAATGTAGAATGCATTAAGAATGCCAATCAAGAACTTGCTAGAGACTTTAATTTCAAACCATGCTTTAATTTCAAACAATGAAAAATGCATAGACTGTTTAAAGGGAAAGGCAGTTAGAGCTTCACATCCACCAGTTGCTGACAGACTATCCACCAAACCACTGGACCTTTTACATACTGATCTTTGTGGTCCATTCAGCCAAAAGTCTGCAGGTGGAAATTCTTACTATTATTATTACTATTATTGATGATTTCAGCAGATATACATACACTTATCTTCTCAAAGAGAAAAGTCAAGCTTTTCAAAAATTCAAGGAATACTTTAATCTTGTCTCTAATCAATTTGGCAACAAACCTAAAAGCCTACGTTCTGACAATGGAAGTGAAATTGTTAATGCAGAGTTTGATGAGTTTTTAAAAGAACATGGCATTGAGCATCAAACTACCCAAGTTTACACTCCAGAACAGAATGGGCTGGCAGAACGAATGAACAGAACACTCAAAGAGATGGCAGTCACCATGCTTTTAGAGGCTAACATGCCTAAACACTATTAGTCTGAAGCTATTATGACTGCCACATATTTGTGCAACTGACTGCCAACCATATCCAGAGATGTAACTCCATTTCAGTTATGGAATGGAACTAAGCCCAAACTGAATCATCTCAAAGTCTTTGAAAGCAAAGCATATACCTACATTCCCAAGCAGAAAAGAGACAAACTTGACTGTAGAAGTGAAGAGGGAATTTTTGTTTGTTATGCTAGAAATGGTTACCGAATTCTGAATCCAGATGGGCGTACAATAAAATTAACAAGTGCTGTTTATGTTGATGAAAGGCCACAGCCCAAATCTAATCCAAACCAAGATGTCTATCCAGATTTGTTTGCAGTGGAAGGAGACTCCCACCAGCAACCAGAGTATGTGACTCTCTACCATCCTCCAGATGTCTTGCATCCACAAGGGGCTACAGATGTGGTCAACCAGCCAGAGGACGAGGAACCAGACGGCACTCAAGAAGCAGAGCCAGGTATTCAAGTCCAGGTAAGAAGATCTGAACGCAGCAACAGAGGAGTGCCATCCAACAGATTCACTTATCTAGCCACAGAGGAGAAGATTCCACAACCCTCTGACTGGCAAAAGATCAAGGGACTGCCAAAGTCAGATTCTCAGAAGTGGGTGGAAGCTGCTGTTGAGGAGATGCAATCTTTATATAAAAATAAAACATGGACTTTGTCAGAATTGCCAAAAGGAAAAAGGGCAATTGGCTGTAGATGGGTCTTTACCACAAAACAGGAAGTAGAAGGGAAGATTCAGAGGTACAAAGCCAGGCTCTTGGCAAAGGGATAAACCCAAGAATTTGGGGAGGATTACAACAAAACCTTTGCCCCAGTAGTCACACACAACCATCAGAACTCTCCTAGCTGTTGCAACCTCTAAGAAAATGCATGTTCAGCATCTTGATGTTAAAACAGCTTTTCTTTATGGACAACTAGATGAGGAATTGTACATGGAACAGCCTCCAGGATTTCAAGTTCCTGGGAAAGAGCATCTTGTATGCAAATTGAATAAGAGCATTTATGGCTTGAAACAGGCTGCCAGGGCATGGAGTGAGAAGTTAAACCAACTTCTTATCAAAGAGGGCTTCACTCCAGGCACTGCTGACAAGTGTGTTTACAAAAGATTCAGAAACAATAAATGAACTTATATTACATGTTATGTTGATGATCAGATCCTGTGCAGTCAAGATAAAGAAGATAGTCATCATAAATCGCCTTAATCCACTGTTTATATCTTTTGCCAAAATCTAGCTTACTCATTACTTCGAACATAAATTTCCAACTCAGGTTATCAAACACTTTTTCTGCGTCTAGAAAAATTAGGGCTAATTCTTTCTGATTTGATTTTTGATAATACTCAATTGTATTCAAAATTATTCTAATATTGTTTTTCAATTGTCTTTCAGGTAGAAAACCATTTTGATCCTTTTCTATCCAATTTACTAACACCTTTTTTAATCGTTCTGCTAATATTGATGCAAAAATTTTGTAATCTGTATTTAATAAAGAAATTGGCCTATAATTTTTTGTATCCAATTTATCTTTCCCTTCTTTAAGGATCAAAGTTATATTAGACTCCTTCCATGAGTTTGGTAACTCTCCATGCTTGATAGCATTTACTACTTGTACTAAGAATGGGGCTAACTCTTTTTGAAAGGTTTTATAATAGGCTGGAGTAAAGCCATCGGGGCCAGGTGCCTTCCCTGCTTTTAATTTTTTGATAGCTGTCTCAATTTTCTCTATTGTAATTATTTTATCTAATTCCTCTCTTTGCAATATTGTTAAATGTTTTATATCCGATTGTTCCAAATATCTCCTCATATTATTTTGTTGTGTCCATGAGTACTGCTTTTCTTTAAATAATTCTTCAAAATATTTTACTAATATATTCTTAATCTTTGACTGTTTATAATGCATCTCCTGTCCTTCTTTTATACAAATAATACTTCATTTTCCCCTCTCCTTTCTTAATTTATATGCTAGCCATCTACCTGGCTTGTTCACCTGTTCGAATTGTCTTTGTCTAATAAATTTCAATTTCTTTTCTATTTCTTCCACTGTTAATAATTGTAATTGTTTCTTCAACATTAATATTTCCTTATTTATCTCTAAATTTCTCGGGTTTTCCCTTAATTCCTTTTCCTTATCTTGTAATACTTTTTGAATTTTCTCATCTTTTTCTTTTTTGCTTTTTGTTACCCATGCCTGCTGATTAATAAAAAAGCCTCTCATAACCGCCGTACATGTGTCCCATACTATCTGTATTGATTGTCCTTTACCCAAATTTTCTTCAAAAAACTCACATATCTCTTTTTTAGCTTTATTAACTATCGATTCCTTCCTTAATAAACTATCCTGTAATCTCCAATTAAAACCATTTTTACCAAATTGCATTGACATCAAAATCGGGCAGTGATCTGAGAAGGCCCTTGGAAGTGTTTCAAAATCTACCACATTTTTTATCAACTCCCATGTTACAAAGAACATACCTATCCTCGACCAGGATTTATGTCTATCTGAATAATAAGTATATTCCTTTTTATTTCTTTTTATATTGTTTCCTACTTCTTCCAGGGACATATGATCTAATAATTCAAAAAATTTAATTGGTAGTTTTTCTTGATTAGTCTTGTTGCCTTTCTTACTTTCACCTGATCTATCAATTAAAGGGTTTAACACCCCATTCCAGTCCCCCATTAAAATCAAATTCCTTTCCTCAATTTCTAATAACTTTTCTAACAATTCTCCATAAAATTTACTTTTATTATCTAGTGGGTCATAAACTGCAATGATTACGAATTTCATCCCTTGGATTCTTACTTCCACTATTAAATAACGTCCTAAATTGTCACTATATACTTGTTTTGCCTTGTGTTTATTACTTATATACAGTATGACTCCTTTTTTCTTTTTATTTGTTGTTGATGAAAACATTTGACCTAATTTGGATTCTTGATATATTTCAAATCTTTAGATTTTATATGTGTCTCTTGAACTGAGATCACATCTAAATTTAATTTTTCCA
>CAOKZL010004136.1:0-45568 GCA_948472985.1 Iguana delicatissima
TCTATCACTGTCCCGCCGATCACGACGCCATTGGAGACCCGGAAGTCAGGTGGTCTTTAATCTTCTTGCAGTCCTCCCAAAGCGGTCTTAATTCCTTTTAACTCTGTCTTAAAATCTTGTTTCAGATCACTTCTGAAGTCTTTCATTTCTTGTTTTATTTCCAGTTTTATGTTTCTGATCTCTTCTAAAAGAGCACATTGATATTGATCAGATTTGGATTGGTCCGATTTCGGCAATGGTTCCAATGATAATTTCTGTAGGGTAGAGAGATTAGAGGAAGAGGTAGCCATTTTTGCTGCTTTAGTAGTTTTTCTAGTATCCATGCAGCTTTCCCAGATGAAAGAGACTGGAAAATTGATAGGCTTCAATAGTTCCTTTATCATAAATAGTTTTTCTTTCCTAGATAGTATCTTCCAGTTGATATAACTCATTTGTTATATCAAGGGTAGAAATTTAGTGTCAGATCATTTTTGAAAATTTGTAAATTATTGTCAGAACAGAAAGAGCTTGAGATTTAAATAATGTGAAAGTAGAAGAAAGTGAAATGAAGAAATTTCCCTGTCCTTACCCTCTACCACTTCCAATACTGGTTTAAACAGACCTTAGAAAAGTTAATCTTGTTAACTACCATTCCCCAAATTCCCCAGCTAGTTGCCAGATTACTCTGTGATTCTGCAATCCAACTAGTAACTATTCAAAACTCTTGATCTTATGGCATAATTAGTATAAACAACTTTGTTTACAAGCTCAACTACAGATATTAACAGTAATGAACAGCCTCCGCCCCCTGCACTATGAAAAGATTCACATGTTCACGCCTGAGAATAGGATTTAAAGGCACAGAAATGTGCAAAGGCAGGTTTTTCTAATTCTAATATATGGCAACTTTGGTGATGACCAATTCTGTGTCCAGTTCTTAAAGTATCCTCATTGTGTCATTTACGATTTTTGCAATCCTTTAAATTTAGTACTACTCCTTTGGATTGCTGCTTTGTCAGCTTCATAATCAAAATACTGCAGAAATTTAGCCCTGATAGGTAACTAGGAATTTCATCTGGCTCCAAAGGTAGCAGAAAATCATTAGAACTGATTAACTGTAATTATTAGAATATTACTTGCCCTCTCATTTCATAGCATGAAACATGAACTAATTATTTCTCTACAAATGTAATTTATTTATTCAAATGAATGAGATACTAAAGGATAGTTGCTCTTAATATCAGCACATAATATACTGCATAAATTAGAGACTCTAGAACATGATGACAGCTTATAGAATCAGAGGGAAGAAGATCTTATCATTTACAGACATTGCAAGCTAAAAGTTTAAAAGGTCTGCCAATTTTTAATGGATTTTTTCCCTCTACATTTACACTGATGGGGTCAGAACAAGTGGCAGTAACTAACCAAGAAAGAGATCTTAGGGTCATGGCTGATAGCACAAAGAAAATGTCAACTTGGTATTCAGCAACTATGAAAGAGACAGTTTCCATCCTACAGATGATTAGAAAAGATTTTGAACATAAAATGTGCAATATTATCCTGCTTTTATACAAATTGTTCACCTCCACCCACTCATTTGGAATAGTATAGGTAGTCTGGGTTGCTCCTTAACAAAAAGAGAGTATCACAGAGCTGGAAACAATGAAGAAAAGGACCAGCTGAATGATGAATAGATGGAGAAGCTTCTATCTGAATAAAAGATAGATCATATGGATGTTTTAGATTAGGGGGGGAAATTAAAATAGAGTGAGGAAGTTATAAAATTAATAATTATAACTCCTTGTCTCAAGATACACAACTTGCATCCAAAGAAATTGGCAACAGATTCAGGAATGATGAAAGACAATATATCTTCACTTAGCTCATAATTAACATGACACTGCAGATTAGAATGGGGCCTGATAGACAATCTTGTCCACACATTCACCTCCTCAAGGTTGCTTTTTGTGTTCCTTGATTGTTCAGACTTCCCAGACTGTAGTTTCTCTGGCTAAATTGCTAAATTGCCCTCTGGAATCCTCCAAGAGCATCAGTTCACCTGCTAAGTAAGGTCCTTGCAAGGTCCTTTTGCACCGCTCAACATCAAAAATATCATTTTTTTCCTAAATCAGAAGCGTCCTTCCAGGTTTTGATTTTGTTTTTCAGCATTTTTGGCAATCCATGAAGAGATTTAGACAGCAGAAAAATGGCTCCCAGACAAGCTACAGTTGCCTACCCTCATCTAATCTGATACCAGATAAATACAGGAACTCCCATGTCCTGAATCCCCTCTAAACTTCTCCTTGAACACCTCCAGCAAGTGAGAAGAAAACATACCTCTGTATCTTAGTAATCCTCTAGAGCAGTGGTTCTCAACCTGTGGGTCCGCAGATGTTTTTGGACTTCAGCTCCCAGAAGCCCCAGCCACTATGGTCAATGCTCAGGGCTTCTGGGAGCTGAAGTCTGAAAACATCTGGGGACCCACAGGTTGAGAACCACTGCTCTAGAGGTTGTAGTTGACCAGATATTGTTGGACTGTTCATTTCAGCAGCCCTGGGGATTCTATCCAATGCTAAGGAATGCTAGGAGTTGTAGTTCAATAGCACTTGCAGCGTTGTATGATTCCTACGCCTTATCTAGGTAATTGCTTCCATTTTGGTAGTGCTGTTTCCAGCAAGCAAGACCAAAGTTGACCTGAGCTTGGAAGGAGCTGGAGATTTGAGTAGGACCAGCACATTAAGTCCTAGACACTACAAACCTTTAGGACTATGCTGTTCCCTAAACTACTCTTTCATAGAAAATGAGGTAATGAATGGCTACCAGACCACTGCAAGTAGCAAAAGTTTAGATGTCCCCCTTTATATCTCATAAGAGCTTGCTTAGATTTAGCTGTGCATAGAGTTTCCATTCCTAAAATAATATATTTCAATTGCCTTTCCTCAGTTTTAAAATGGCTCATTTGGCCTTAACAGATTACTGATTAGAAATGTCACAAAGTCGTGGTTTATGGAGTGGGCAAGTTCCAACGAGCAGAGTGTTAGAAGTTCCTTTTTCTTTAAAAAATTGCTTGGACTTATACAGTGAGCCCTCCACTGTTGTGGGGGCTAGGGGTGTGAGACCCCCATAAGCATGGGAAAAAATGCAAATACAAATTAAAATTGTGATTACTATTTTTTTTTTTAACCTGAGAACATTTCTCTCAGAATCTCTAGGTCAGTGGTTCTCAACCTGTGGGTCCCCAGATGTTTTTGGACTTCAGCTCCCAGAAGCCCTGAGCATTGATCATAGTGGCAGGGACTTCTGGGAGCTGAAGTCCACAAACATCTGGGGACCCACAGGTTGAGAACCACTGCTCTAGGTCTTCCAACATAGTTCTATGGTCAGCTTCAGGCAGAAGTGGGCCACTGAGTCATACTGAAGGACCTAGCAATGCTTAGAAAAGTGTTCTAAGAAACTCTAGGTCACCCAGCATGATGCTATAGAATCACACTGGAGAACCTAGAGATTCCTAAAAAGAACAATTTTTTTATGATAGACACAAAGAGGGTAAGATTTTTGTAAATAAATTAAATAAATAAAATGAAATAACCCATGAATAATCAAAGCCGCTAGTGCTGAACCTCCAAAAGTGGAGGGCTCACTGTAGTAATGATACCCCAAAGTAATTAGTTACCATTATAGTTAGAATTCCTAAAGTAATCTTTTACTTTCTTATTTCTCAAAAATAACTGACATAAACTAGAATCCTTCTGGTGATGCATGCATCTGCAGCATGTCTACATATAGTTGCTGAGCAAGGAGCTCTTAATCACAGCTCTTTGTACAAAGTTGATACAACCACTGTCCCATGCAGTTGTGGTGCTGCCACAGATATCTACTATGTGGGGAGTAGAGAGGAGAAGACAAGGCATGAGGTGCTGGATATCCAGGAGAGCAACCTCATTTATGTTCTCCCATCTGCAGTAGTTGGGTGCTGCCTAGTGAGCTCCCTGTCCTTCCCCCAGCCAGTAAATGAGTGACAGCTCCCTCCCCTCACCAGACTGGAAAGCTTGTTGAGTAAGGGAAGAAGTGTGCAGCTGTGTGTGCTCAGCATTATATACACTTTGATGTATAATGTCAGCCATGGTGTTTTCAGTTACTTTTTTAAAAGTCAAAAGTTAGAAAATGTTGGCCTGTAGCACAAAAGATTCTCCTCCTGACGACCTCATTGTTGCCTCACCACACCCAACATAGCATAGAGAAATTGGAGGATACACAGTACAATGTATTATCTCAACAAAGAATGAGCAAAGTGCAGCCTATCAGATTCTGTTGGACTGAAGCTCCTAGCATTCCTCAACACTGGCTATGCTGGCTAGGGCTTATGGGAGTTCTGGTTTAAGAACTTCTGGAAGATCATACTTTGTCCAACTCAACCTAAACCATGTCATATTTTTCTCCATCATTTAGTAAGGCCATAGCCCTATAACATTAAACTAACTAAAAAGTTATTATTTTCCTACAGGAGAGGTGAAGTTATGCCTTGTTAAGCTGCAGTTTGTAATATAATATAGCTCAACCTCAGTTATTGAGAAAAGGAACCAATTATAAGAAACCAGTTGTTTGTAACTTGTTGGCCAATAAAAGCATGTTCTCTGTTGCAGAGAATTCAGATACCAAGAGAAGCCAATTAAAGTAGATATGTTCTGCCCATCCACAGCAGCTCTACATGCAGTATATAGTGTAAATTAAATATTTAAAATTCTGCAGTAGATATTTTTCCTACTTGAGATAATTTTCATACAAAAATCTCACATCAGATAAGATTAGGAAATAAAACTTTGGAAAGGATTCTGAATTCTCCTGAGGATTAATTAAATAAATTGCTCTTTTCCAGCTAGGTACAAGTATTAGGAAAACTATCCAAATGAGGGTTTAGCCAGGAAAACTGTCTAATTAATGGTTTAGCAATCTAAGTATTTGGAACCACAGAACTGAAATATAACCAAGTCAGAGCTTAGAAACATTACATTTTTAGATTACAGCTCCTGGAATCACCCAGTCACAATGGTCCAAGTAACTTTATAACTTTTCCAAGCTCTGAACCCTTCACACTTTGCCAATGATGAAAAATGTCTGTCTGAAAACATACTCAAGACATGATGATCTCTTGATGAAACATATCAAAACAACTTTCAACAGATCTATCACTAAACTGGGTGGAGTTCCCCTTCCCTCCACCAACCAGGACAAATCTTATTTTTTCCTATTCTCCTTTGGTTTCCTTCGTTCACTCCCTTACCCACCCCCAAAAGAAAAACTCCAGACAGGGTAATATTGTTGATTCACTACAGTCTCATGGTTCAGATATCTCACAGTGTGGGTACATCCACTTCCTCACAATGATGGTTAGTTTTTATATGCATACAGTATTTATATGCATACAGAATATCTCTTATGAGCCTCAGCCATGCTTGGTGGGGCACAAACACCAGAACAGTAGGTTATAAATGTTTAATTAACAGATTTCAAAGAATAGATTGATGTGTCATAATTTAGTATGTGATGGCATGCTTCTAAGGGAAGTTCCTAGTCGTTGGCTAAGCTTGGGTAGATTTTCAACAATATTTTGTACTAGAATTTTGTGTGTGTGCATGTGTGTGGAGAGCGACAGTTTGTGTTGAGTCTTATGCTCAACCTGACCTTCTGTATGATTTCTATATGATTCCAAATTTTAATTTGTTTTTCTCATCAATTTATCTGAAATAGATTAAGTCTGTAATTACTCTCACCCTTTTTAAAAATGTGGTGATATATTGGCTGTTACATGGCAGTCTGCCATTGAGAAAGCTGGATTGAATGATATGCTGCATTATTCTTTTAGCATTTCATATCTGAGTTATTTAAGAACACTCAGGTGTATGCCATCTGGATCTGGTGATTATTGACTTACTCATTTTGAAATAGAAATTCATCTCTTGCCACTTCACTTTGTTCCTCCGACTTCATTCTGTTTGGTGCTCAGGTGAGGGGGGAAATAATCCAAGGGGAAACAAGCAGGTATGTGCATGTCATCACTGCTTCATTGTTGAGGCACAGAACTCTCTGCATTGATAGGCACTGTGTTATTTTATTCATTCATTCATTCATTCATTTAATGAATTTATGCCTCTTCTTTCTCCCAGGATGGGAGTTTTTTTTAGTTCTTGAATACAAACGTTAGTGGCAAAAACAGATTGCTCCAAGTAATTTTAAGTGTTGTAGGGAGTGCCAAATGCAATGACAATAAGAAGTCAAATAAGAGCAATCATGATAGTCCAGCTCCCCAGACATATTTGCTTGGAAGATTTTAACGAATAAAACATCTTCTCTTTTACAGTTTCTCTTCTCCTTCATCAATGGGTTCAGCAATTCCAGCCTGCTCATTTGTGTTCAGTAGCCAGCCTCTGGTGTCATTTCAGAAACCTTGATTATTCTTATACTAATGGTCGAGATAGGGATCCATTTATTTTAAATAATCACCATATGCCTAATTAGCAGTGATGCTTTATGCTCCAGGTAATCATATCTTTCATATTAAAATCAAACTGTCCCAATATTTATTCTACAAGTAGACTAGAGTTTCAAATACAGATTTTATATCTATAACTTCCTTTTACAGCTAATTGGTCTAGGAATGGGAAAATTCTGTCAGTTATACTTACCTAATTCCAGTTTCTTAAATTCCACATTCTTTTCATCTTAAATATGAAGAAATTTGAAAATATTTGTTGCCTTGAAGTTGTTTCCAACTTATGGTGACCCTAAAGCAAGCCTATCATAGGGCTTTCTTAGCAAGATGTATTCAGAAGGGTTTTGCCTTTGCTTTCCTCTGAGGCTGAGAGACTGTGACTTTCCCAGTGGGTTTCCATGACTTGGTGGGGATTTGAACACTTGTCTTCAGAGTTGTACCGCCAATGTTCAAACCACTACACCATACTGGCTTTCTAGCAAACGTTGGCAAACTCTGCCATTTATCCTACCAAACATTTTTGCCTTTCCAATAGTCATGTCTTCTCAAGATATGTCTGAAGTACAATAGTCTCAGTTCAGTCATCTTGACTTTTACGGACAGTTCCGGCTTGATTAGGTCTTGGACACATTTATTTATTTATTTATTTTTGGCAATCCATGGTATCCACAGAACTCTCTTCCAGTGCCACATTTCAGGTGAAATTGATTCTCTTCCTACAGCTTTCTTCACTGTCCAGTTTTCATAAGCATACATTGAAACTGAAAATACGGTGGCATGGACAATCCTAACTTTGGTATTCAATTATATATCTTTGCAGTTCAGGCGAGTTCTAGTTCAAGTTCCTGTATAGATGCCCTTTGAAGTCCTACTCCTTTACTGATTTCTTCACTATATTCTCCATTCTGATTAACAACTAAGCTGAGTTGTGGAAAATCTTTAACTATTTCCATGTCTTCATCATTATGTAAATCATTTGTGGTCATTATTTTTGTTTTCTTAACGTTCAACTGTGATCTGCCTTTGCCCTTTTTTCTTTCTCTTTCTTCAATAATCATTCCAAATCTTTGCTATTTTCTGCTAGCAGCATGGTTTTGTCTGCATATCTTAAATTGTTAATGGTCTTTCCTCCAATATGCATGCTTCCTTCCTCTGAGTCTATTCCAGCTTTATGTATGACATATTCAGCATACAAGTTGAATAGACACTGTGATAGCAGTGCAGCCTTGTTTTCAGTCCTGCTAAATGGGAACCATTCTGTTTGTCTAAAGAGACAGTACTATAGTAAATTTATTTATACCATAGGCTATTTACATTCTTCAAAGGAAAAAGAAGGCACAGAAGAACCTACATAATATCTCATGATGAAAACAATAAAACTATACAACATACCAAACGATAACAACAAATGTATACATCTATATATACATTTAACATCTCTGGCCTTCAAAACCACATTTCAAAACACTGTAGTGTTTGAAATATTCGGATTTTGTGCCTTTCCATACACATGGAAAACAGATAATAGCTATCATCACCGTAGCTATCCAAGTAGAATTTGGGTAGAAATTTGTTCAGAGTGCTTTTAAATGAACCCTCATAATTCACACTTCCTGGACTACTAAATAGATTACAACTGGTTGGATAGTATAATCCTGAGATTTTTTTTCCCAACACATCCAAAATGTAAATTTCTGAGGGAGGGGAATGGCTGCAATATTATACATATAAAGAGAAATTGTGCATGAAAAATGTATATTTTAGGTGAAATTGCATATAAAAATGAAACTTTATGTTTTGGGATAAATGTCTGCAGTTTTAATATACATTTTCTAGTAGGTTTTCTTAATTCATAAGAAAGAATCATTTTTCTTTTATTTATTTAACCACCATTCTCCGACTATGGGACCCAGGAATATAATAATTATTTTAAAAAACACAACTTAATACAAACAATTATAAAATACAAAAAATTATAATAAAAAAAAATAAAAACAATTAAATAAGCTGTCCTTCTAAAAACAGCATGAATTTAAAACACTGTTAAAGCAGCCTAAACAGTATTTTACTGCAGTTTAGGCCTGCCTGGTGATAGCACTAGGTATCACTTTGATATCAATAATTCGGCCTTATGCTACCACCCCTCTCCACGTGTTTGTGAGGCCACCGGACAAGCACAAAACTAGACTCTGCCATCAAACGCTGCAATATCCCAAGATAATACAGGCAGGCCAGAAATAGCCAGATCACTGCTTTAGGAGATCTCTCTGCAAACACCCTCATTATGTATGCACGCTGTTTACAAAGGACTCCCTGCCCCGAGCAGGTAACTTGGCAAGCTAGAAGCTTAAAGGCCAAGCACTGAGCATTTGCATACTGTCTACCTCTTTGTCAGTTCAGACTTAACTCAATCATGCTAAATTGTGACCTTTCAGAGACATTGCCTCGCACCCAAAACTCATTGTTGTCCCCGAGTAGGCATAGCCTGCAGTTACACTTCTCCCTATAAAAACCCCTGATTCCGAGACCTTCTTCGGATCGCTCCAGACTTCCATCCAGGCTTGCTGCCACTTTGTTTGGTGAGCTGTCCCCTCAGTCCCATGTACTGAGACTCCAGACCAACGAACTCAAGCTTCAGGACAGTTGTTGTATCACCCAATTCAACAATCTCTCTCAAAATCTCTCTATATCACTCCAACCTTTATTTTCCTTAGCTACTTGTGTGAGTGTGTTGCATACACTGTTTGTTTGTATTTAATAAAATCTCAATTATTCTTAAACTTGGTGTGCTCCTTGGCTTGGCCTGACCCCGTAAACACTGGGTTAAAAGATCCTGCTAAGTTACTCTGCCTCTTGTAACACTAAGCAGTACTCTGAGCTAATTTTCCCACCTACGGTTGAGCACATTTTGGTGTCCCTCCCGGGACCTCCAGGAAACAGGGTAACAAGTGTTAACAAAAGAACACTACTGCTCTGCTCTTCTGGCAGAAGGAAAGCAGTGAGGGGGCCAGTCTAGTCTCCTGTGGGAGAGAGTTCCACAGTTTGAGAGAAGCCACTACAAATGCAGTCTAAAATGTTATCATCAAACATGTATGTGACATTGGTGGGATGGAGAGATAGCCCAAGATCTTGAAACTTGAGATGGTTCATATAAGGAGATATAATATTTATATATATTTATATATTTATATATTTATGTAATATCTGTATAGAGCTTTGTAGGTCACATTTGGAATTATGCCTGAAAACAGACCAGAAGCCATTGAAGCCAGTGCAAAGGGGTAAGTTATGTGTTCCCTGTCAATAGCTTCAATCAACAGTTTCAGTGCAGCATTTCCAAATGTTTTTCAAAAGCATCTGCACAGAGGGCATGTGGATATCATCAAGGCAGGTGTGACCTCAGCCAGATCTGACTTTTCCAGTACAGTCACAGTTGGTGCATTAGTTGCACACAAGACAAACCTGAGTGGTACAGAACCAGGAGCATCCAGGCTCAGGGCTGAATGCAGAAGCAAACTGCAAACCTGAGACTTCAGTGAGAGTGTAATCACAACAAGCAAAAGTTGAACCCTATTCCCTGATTCACTGTTCAACTCACCCTCACATCTGTCTTGGGTGAATTAAACTTCAGTTTGTTCACTTTTATCCAAGTCCATCATAGATAACAAATATGGGCTTCACAACAAAACAACTCCCTTGTGACAGAGTATGTGTTGGCAGTGCAACAGAGATCCAAATTAAGGATCAAAGGCACCAATGGCTTAGAGAAACAAACTAAGGCTTTATTACAGGAACTCTATTCCAAGATAGAAAAGTTAATTAGGGTGCTATTCTAATCTATAGGTATTCTTGGGGAAAGCTGGGAAGAGACTCATGGAAAAAGAAGAGATGGAGAAAATATTCCTAGGCCTATCAGTTTACATCAGACAGGGGTCAAGACAGGTACAGCAAGAAGGAAGACACTATAGGCCACTCAAACTAACTAGCCCTATTACTACTGCTGACTCTGAGGCAGTCTGATTCATTAGTGCTAAGCTCTGTTGCACTTCTAACATTTTGGAATTCACACATACACATATCTTTACTGAATAAGTCTTTAGGGAATGGGATGATCAGTCTAAACTGACTTTTCTGCTGCAAGGGGTTAATCCCTTTGTGACTCATAAGGTTGCCCTTTTTGCATGTAAAGCAGCTAAACTGAGGAAGCAAGAAGCAAATAAAGGATCTGCCTAGATGTCTCATGTGTAATTCTTATTTTTGTTATTAGAGGGGTTTTTTGGTGACTCAGAGGGGTGGGTCTTTTCTAATTTGAAAAAAAAAACTTATTTTAACAGCCTATATTTTGTATTTTATAATTTTACCAGTTATTGATGTGTCTGTTTGCTGACGTTTTGGTTTTCACTCCTATTTTCCTATTTGTTTGAAATAATCTGAAGACTTATTCAATAAAGATATGTGTGTGACCTTGGAATTGAGTGGAAAGGTAAACTAGATTTGGATGTTACTGGCATACTGGTGAAACAAAACTCCAGATAACCTCTTCTATCAATTTCATATATATGTTAAACATCATGGGTACAAAGCAGAACCCTAAGAGACGTAGACCAAGGGTCTCAAAGAGGAATCCCTCATCATCATCTCTGCATGCCTCTTAAAGAAGCAATGGAGCCATTGTAGAAAAGAATCCAAAGTTCCATTCCAAAAAGGAAGCACAGAAACGTACGTTACAGGTTTATAGCACTGAAAGTCACTAATATGTCCACCAGAATCAATAGGGGAACATGCTGCCCATGTCCTAACATGGACCATCCACCAAGATTACCAAAGCCACCTCTATTCTGAAGCCACAACAAAATGGATCTAAATAATCTGTTTCATCAAGAACACTTGAAGCTGGATGCTAAGTTAAAAGCTGGGCATGTTCAAAACTGAAATAGATTGGAAATAGACTTTTCATTTCCCATAGGCAACAAGCCATATGTCATGTGATGATACTCTTGGTTTTGTTTTGCTTTTCAATCCACAGTAGAAAAAAAATGTTTTTAAAGTATGTTTGTGTGCCAGTGAAATCAGTGTGGCAATTTCTTTGGGGAAAGACAGTGTTAATAACTATTGCTGTTCAATGTGAGTCCACCTTGATTTTAATAGGACGCAATTACACTGGATTGCCTCCAACACAAGCTATTGTACAAGTTGATTTATGTTTTGCACCACTCTAGCCACAGGTTTTATAACCATCTTAACAAATAATGATGCTTCTGACAGAATAAACTATAAATCTTCCCTGAGGGAGAGACTGACAGTTAATTATTTAGATTATCATGTAAATTAATGAAGTGTAGATTAATGGAGGCTTACTGTAATTAAAATTAGTTTTCCTTTAAGACAATGAAAATCATTATTATGTTATTTTCAAGTTGGGCAAAGCCATTTCCTCAGATGACCTCACAAAAAGGGGAAGTGATATCTGATTTAAAGATTTGTCCTCCTATCAGCACCACAGTAAATGTGTGAACCTAGAATTTTATGGCTGTAGTCTGTAAAATATATATATAACCTATCTTCCATTTTATGAACCTGCTGATTGACTGATATTATCATGTAAAGCATCAGAATTTAGCTATCAGACAAAAAGATTTTGATGTGGTTGCTTCCAGGTGATAAAGGCATCATAGACAAAGTCAGAGTAATAGTGATTCAGACCATAGGTTTATCTAGCCAGCTATTTTAGATCCTGAGAGGCTGCAGCAGCTCAAACTGCAGATATTAGTTTTTGAACTTGGAACCTTTTCCATGAAAAATATGTGATCTGTCCCTGAGGCATAGCCTCTGCTCATGTAAAATGTGCAGAATGAAGCTTTTATAAAGCAGAAGATTTTTTCTCCCCGTACAACATACAGAGATGCTATAGCTAACAATGTAGGGCTACTTAAAGACACTTTTTTTGGTTCTTGGCTAGAGTGGTAAGGACTAAAATCCCCTTTGCTGCTCATCACAGTCCCAGTCTCAGTTCATCATAGTCCCAATGAAAATTTGAGGGGTAAGGCTGTCTCTTTATTAAAACAACAACAACCACAGTCAGAATTGTTTGCATACTGTGTATTTAATACCATGGGTAATTTGACCATTATATGGAGTGATATAGGTACAGATACATTTTTTACATATCCATTCAGGTAAGTAATCTTAATGAGAACCAGTGTGGTGTTGTGGTTCAATTCCTTGCTCAGCCATGGAAACCCACTGAGTGGCCTTTGGTGCATC
Organism: Iguana delicatissima; assembly: GCA_948472985.1. Taxonomy (NCBI): domain Eukaryota; kingdom Metazoa; phylum Chordata; class Lepidosauria; order Squamata; family Iguanidae; genus Iguana; species Iguana delicatissima. The sequence goes on from CAOKZL010004136.1 coordinate 12,737, forward strand.
ACACACTCTCAGCCCCAGATAGGTTCACCTTAGGATCGCCATAGGCTGGAAACTACTTGATGGCACATGACAACAGTAACAGATAATTTTAAAAATGAAAATGTTGTGCACACTCCTATTTGTTAGTTTTGTGCCACAAATCGTAAACCCACAGAGATTCTGTAATGGTTTGCAAGAACTACTTTGGTTTGGCTCAGCCCTCATGCACACATAGAAACAATGTACCTTTCATATTGAACATAACAGTGGGGCTTATTTCACCTGCACCTAAATGTTTTTGGACTGGGCCCTCTAATGGAGCATGGGTAGATGCCTCAAGATCAGGCTGAGGTGCTTGCCAGGCTATTTTTACCTTTGCAGGTAAATCTAATTGTTTCTCCATTTGCTTCCACAGAAGAGAAAGCTATTGAAAAGGAAAAGTCAGCAGGTGATCATAAAGTCTACAGGAGGTAGATCCACGTATAAGAAAAAGTTGGTTTAAGCAGGGTTGTAATTCTTTACTAATTTTCTTCTTGAAGCAATGATTAATTTTCAAAATTTAGCTTCTACTGCAAGGAAGTTTTTGAAGCCCTTCTAAATGCTATTCACAATTCAGGGCTTATTCTGCACAAATTTCTGAAGTAGTTTTTTTCTTCAGAAAACAACATTTTCTGCATAGAAAACAATATTTGCCTGTTTCCCGTGTAAAAGTAGCATGTACAGTTTGTGCAGAATAGGTCCTGAACTGCAAAGATTCTCCTCAGTTGAAGATTCTTCTTAAGAGGCTGTCTAAGACTCAAAAAACATGTGTTTCGAGAGTTGCTGACATATTTTCAATGATTTCCATCTCCAGCTGAGACAGGGAAAATGTCCTTTCAGAGGTTTCAGATTAAGCTAAACATGTGCAAAAGAGTTTAATCCGTCTCGCTAAACTTCTTGACATCTTCTGCTGATAAAGGATACCAGCTAGAACACTTGTATGAGATACAAAGAACAACTGTAGCATGCACAGTTTGAAAACAGTGCTTGCTCATTATCGGTTAAGTTTGCATTATTGTTGTATCCTTCTGTTGCTCAACTACCATCACTTCATGGTTTTGTAAGAATTTTATATAAGCTTGGTTTGACTGTAGAGTTGAAGGCTTTCACAGCCAGAATCCATTGATTCTGGTAGGTTTTTCGGCCTTTGAGACCATGTTCTGGTTGTATTTTCTCCTGACATTTCGTCGAAACGTCAGGAGAAAATACAACCAGAACATGATCTCAAAGCCCGAAAACCCCACAAGAACCTTGGTTTGACTGCCTGGCAGACAGTAGAATCTGGACACACATTCCAGACCCTGGCACTGCATCTATCTATCTAAACTGCTGTGTTCAATCTACTAGCTGATTTTCTTTAATAGAATCATAGAATCATAGGGTTGGAAGAGACTCCAGGGGCCATCGAGTCCAACCCCCTGCCATGCAGGAACACCCATCAAAGCATTCCCAACAGATAGCCATCCAGCCTCTGCTTAAAAACCTCCAAAGAAGGAGACTCCACCACACTCTGAGGCAGCATATTCCACTGCCAGACAGCTCTGACCATCAAGAAGTTCTTTTTGAGGTTCAGGTGGAATCTCCTTTTCTCCAGCTGAAATCCATTGGTCCTTGTCTCAGTCTCTGGAACACTGGAAAACAAGCCCACTCCTTGCTCAACATGACATCCCTTCAGATATTTAAACATGGCTATCATGCTCCTCTTAACCTTCTCTTCTGCAGACTAAACATACTCAGCTCCCTAAGCTGCTTCCCATAGGGCATGGTTTCTAGACCCTTCACCAATTTGGTTGCCTTCCCAAATGCGGTCTAACCAATCCCTCGATCTAGACACCATACTCCTGTTGATGCAACCAAGAATCATGTTGGCTTTCTTGGCTGCCGCATCACACTGCTGACTCATGTTCAGCTTGTGATCTACCAAGACTCCTAGATCCCTTTCACACGTACTGTTGTCCAATCATATTTCCTCCATTCTATATTCGTGCATTCCATTTTTTCTGCCTAAGTGCAGGACCTTACATTTCTTTCTGTTAAAAGGATTCATGAAAAGATTAATTATTCCATTGTACCACTTTGCCAGAAAAAAGAAAAGCTGAACAGGGGTGAAGAGTCTTGGGGCAACAAGGAACTTTGAGATTCTTCTCCACTTCTTCACACTACTTTTGGCAGGCCATTTCTGCTACTCTAACATGTTAATGAATTGAAAAATTTCACCATACCCTTGGATGTGGAAGCTGTCCTCCCTCCTTTTCCCACCTGGACAGGGAAGAAGTTGCAGCATTGGTGAAGATGAGTATCCCCCTCCAGTCAGGCAGTTGTAGAAGGGAATTTTCCCAGTGCACCTTATGACCATTCAATGGCCACTAGACAAGGGGGTTGAGCTGTGCCAAATTGCTCTCCAGCAGCCATTGTTCTGCCTAGAAAAAGTGTGTAAAGACACTTGATACTTCCATAGACAACATGATAAAAACCAGTTATACTAGCCTAAAGCTCCATAAAAATAAGGTCCATTGGATTCATTTTTTATATACTGATATTTACTTAGCCTGTTATTTATTATTATCAATATGTTTGATGCAAAACCAACAGAAAATAGGGAAAGTGCTTTCTCACTCACACTAAACAATAAAAAATTAATCTGAGGGTGACAATTTTTTCAACTCTTTTGCATTGAGAACAAAAAACCAAACAAAAAAAAATATTCTTTACATCTCTAACATACACACACAAATCACATTCATTTTCATTTCATTTGATTCTCTGGACGAGAATCATCTCAAAATTCTTAATCAATGCATACAGATTTCAAATGCTATTTAACCTTGATTTTCACATATGTCTTCTCATTTTAGGTCATGTTAGTAAATTTGGAAAGCATTTTCATACAACATATCAAAAAATGCTTTTCAACCATTATATATATAAGGTGAGGAGTGATGCTTGTGAACCTTTTGCTTTGCCTGGAATTATTGTACATAGATTTGTTTCAAATCTGCTTTTAGGCTGCTATTTACTATTACAATACCCATGATACTGGCAGACATTAGTGTCTAAAGTTTGCACCTGGGGTTAAGAAAACAGTAATGAGATTTTTTATTAAACTTTCAGAAATATCTTAGTGCTTGGGAAGCAATAATGTTTTTGCATTATTGTTCAGACAGCAGAGAAAAATCTCCCATTATACCTAGTGTAACAAATCATTTTTGGAAACTGCCTGGAACTGTGAAACCTGTAAAATCTAATGTCTTTGCATTCATTGCTAGTTAATGAACCATCCTCTGTATGAAAGGTTTTCCGCCCATCTTCTGCAAATTTCTATCTCAAACTGTTAACCCCTTTTTTTGAAGTGTCAAGTTCTGTATGTAGGTAGTGATAGTCACCAGATGGATTTCCTCTGTAGCTTCTTCTTTATCACTTCTTTATCACTCTTTGCAGCCAGATGTATGCAGCTATTGACTGAGGAGAAGGACAAAACCTCTGTTTCAACAACCAGTTGGCCCTGCCATCAGTCCTACCAAAGTTACTCATGACTAGAAGTGTAGACTTGTGCATTTGGAAATAACATACTTCCACATTCCAATCACATACTGTTGCTTTGGGTTGTTATCTCCTACTGAAAGTAAAAGACTGGAGATTAGAGTGTGTCCACAGTTTCAAAAACAAGAGTGCAAAATGTTACATTTAAAAGACCAACTACTTTGAGGAAGATTGGTGTTTTAAATGTAACATTTTGCACTCCTGTACCAGCTAATATTTAGCTATGACACTTTTCCTGGTCTGAACCGCCAAAATAAAAACATTATTAAACAAAAATAAAATTGCCATTCAGCACTGCTTGGCAGAATGGCCGTCCTTCTCACCGTGCAGTAAGTTGAGGTAGAGTTACAATCACAGCAATAGTGTCAAAATTGTGACTAAGAAATAATTACAAATAAAAGGAGGCATTACAAGTTAAGTACTTAGTATAATCTGATAACAGGATTCCAGTCATAATTAATTACTTTAAAAAGTAACTTTTATGTTCTTAGCATTTTGAAAATGTTGAAATTTGCAACACAAAATTCATGGAAGGGTGAACAATACCTGGGAGGTACAAATTAAGTCAGTTGGTATGCAAATGCAAACAAAATAAATAATGTCAGCTTGTATATATTTAAGTCATCAGCAAGTTAGGATCCAGCCCATAGCTTTGAAGGAAAGGAAGTTAAATCTTTCACTCCTGTTCAGCCTGTTATGCCAGCTATTAGATTTCTTCATAGAATTCAAGCCAACCTATTAAAACCAATAAACATCACCCAGTGTAAATAATTTCAAATCCTTGTTAGCTGCTGTCTTCCAATGGTGATTTTTTTTTTTTTTTTTTTTTTGGTAGTATCCTTTGCTTTTCTAGCAATTTTCCAAGTTTGAGATGACATTTCAGTCAGAGTGTTACAAGTGTGTAACCCAGGCAGAGGAATTTTCTGTTTATCTTACACAACAGCAGGAAATCCCCAGTTGGGTTTTCTTCCAAATTTCTGAAAGTGATTTGAAAGACCTGTAACAAAGAATTCCTTTGGGCTCTCAAAGTAAAAGACTCATTCTTGCTATATTTCCATATTAATTGCTTGAGCTATTACAAATAGCATTCCTAATTGGCTTTTGAAGACTTACTGAACTTTAGTAATTAAGTCCATAAGGCACTCTCAAAAATGTTGGCTCTAGCTAATGGTCTACTTGTCTGCTCACATGGTGAGTAATTCATGAAGAATTAAATGCCCTATATAGTCTGCCCCATCCTTCTCCTTATATTCTTTGGTATGTGCCTTTGCCTATCGCATGTAGCTATGTATGGTACAAGAGGCACTGAGACTGGGATTTTGATTAATGGATAATCTACTGGATGTTCTTATAGCCATTGGAAGTCATAGTCCAAGTGAGGGAGAATGGGGTAGCAGGATGTGGTACTACCCTTTTTGCACCACACGTCATCAGTGACCTTAAAGTAGTGGAAGATTCACTGATTTAGAGATCAACATTACCTATCTAATCAAAAGTAAGCCCTATTAAATGTGGCAAAGCTTACTTTCATTTGAGTATTAGACTGCAACTTCATTCACTATATCATGCAACATTTACATGTGTTGCTGGATCTTAAAAATGAAATTCTGAGGCTCTTAACAAATAAAGGTCACTATTTTTATATAACACAAATTAGAACATTGACTAGTTCTATTGCATTGATTCTGATAATACCATGGTTTTCTATTCTTAATTTGGTTTTCTTTATTATTTATTGCACTTTAAGTAAATAAAAATTAATTTAACAGGTTGTTAGATCTCATACTATAGAATGACCTTCCCCAGTCTGTACATTTCCAGACACATTGCTCTACAAGTCCCACTCTCCCCAAAAATTTGCAATCCAGCACAGTCTGAGAAAAGCAATTTGGGGTCATTGTTATAGAAGTCAATAATAAAATATACCACTGACAATTCATATACCATTCTCTGTAAATTACATTTTTTATTTTGAAAAGTAATAAATAAAGTAGTGAATTAATACAAATCTTGAGTGTTAACGTTAATAACCATGGATTAAGATTCCTGTTTCTATTATTCAATACCAATGATTTAATTTTCAAATCCAACCTTTCATACTCCATTTCTTCATCTCCTATCTGCTTAGAACAATACAAGAGAATCTAAGCAACATATTATTCATTTACAATAACACTTAATCTACTCCATGTCTTAATACACACCAGTATAAATCCCATCCATATTTCAGTTTTAGTCATGAGAACAATCTATGGGAAGCATCCTATATCTGATCATTGTAATGTATAAACTACCCAAGTGCTTTCACACACCTTCAGATCTGTGTCTACCTAAGACTCAGTCCTAATGAGTTATACATCAGAAACCTCAATAAAATAGTGTTGGGATGGCTGTCAGTAGAGAGACGCTCTGTGGCTGGAAATCAAACATCAAGATATCCAGCCCAAGAGATGGATCCCTTCCAGATATGTACTGTTACATGATTCCCAGCAACCTATGAAGTGAAAACTTTCAGGGGGAGTTCTACCAGGTTAAATTTCCACAGGATGAAAGAAAGCACTGGCGACTCAGTGAATGACTGAAATGTCATTGCAATATGTGCTTCATTGACAAATATAGAAGCAGAGTATACAAAGAAGTAAACAGGCTCTCCTACTAGGGAGATGATTCCTCCAGTGAAAAATCTGGGCAGCCATCCAATGCTGCATGTCCAGTTTCAGTTAATTTCAGTCAGAAATCCTTCTGTTGACTGCTTTAACTACAGAATATCTAAAGCCCCCTCCCTCTCTCATATCTAATATATAAAAGTCAAAGTTTGTTTGTCTGTGTCAGATGAAGTCCTCATATGATTGGCTACCTAAGAAGATTCTATGGAATCCTGGGGTTTGCAGTTTAGGGAGGGGCCTTTAGGATTCTCAGGCCCTTTCTGCACGATGTTGCTGTTGCGTTTTTGCCACAGGATGGCAGTGGTTGGCAGGTCGTGCTTCCGCATGACTTCGTCACTGTCCCGCTGCCATCCTGTTGTGGAGTGTCATGCTTGTGCAGTTTTTACAAAACGGAAAAAATCCGTTTCACGCCTGTGATCATGGGGCGCTCCTGTCACTTCTGGCCATGAGGAAGATGGGGAAGTGCATTGGTGATGTTTCCTTCCATAGCACAGCAATGGAAAAAGGCTGACTGTGCTGCAGAAGGAAGACATGGCGCCATTGCATTCTCTTCCACATGGACTGAGCTGGTGCAGAGGGGAGCATTGCTGACGCTCACCCCTCTGGACTGCAGTGAGACAATGTGAAAGAGTTTCATTGTGTGGAAATGGTCTCAGCCAGAGAACTCTTGGGCCTCAGTCAACTGTGTCTGTCTTGAATAGGCCGAGTGCTATGGAGACAAGGCCTAGCAACAAGGAGAAGGGCAGTGTATTCCCTCAAGAACCCAACCTCTGCATTTAATAACTCTGAATACAGATTGGATTGGAGAATAGGGGGAAAGCTACAGGTACTGGATGAGATGGTTTGGGGAATTAGAGCAACAGGATCTCAAATCTTTCTAACAAGTATTACCTATGAGAAAATAAAATCCAGGGCAATGCCAGGCATATATGCTAGCATGTGTGTGTGGAGTGGGTGGGTGGGTGTATTTCTTCCCTTCATCTGGAAATTTCATGGAAGTTAAGGCCACCAATGACTACTGGGGTTTATACTAATCAGTGATCAGCATTTATTCACTTACCTAATGTTCTCCTAAGAGTTGGGGTACTTTGAGGTCCACCAGCAATGGCAGCATCTCCTTGAAATTTTGAGGAATTATAGCTCAAAAGAGGCCTGCAAGAGAAGGGTAACAACTGGATCTTTTCACCTATGTATTCCAGTACTAACTGTAGAGAGGACTCCAGGTTGAAGTTAACAAAGTATTTTGTTAGAATTCCACACACACAAGAAATCAGACACTCTCAGGAACCATACAAGGCTATCAGAAAGTGAGGCATGAAAGGCTGGATAGAGAAAGATTTGGGGTGAAGAGGGTGATTGTTACCAGTCCTGAAGAAGATTGAAGCAGAGGGCCTCAGACAACATCTGAGGGTGGCACAAAAGTACAGCAGTCTGGGCACTACATCCAACATACTACAATTTGCTGGGGCTATAGCTAGGGTTTATATTCACTATTTCATACACTGAAGAGGGTCCATAGACAAAGTTTTAATGGCTTTCTCATGAAGCTGACAAAGGAATGAGATATGGGCTGACAGCCTTACTCCAGAGTGATAAAACATTAATGGGAATATCTGAGAAGAAAGGGTTAAGAGGTTACATGATAGCTATGTTTAAATATTTGGAGGGATGTCATATGGAAGATGGAGGAAGCTTGTCTCTACTGCTCCACAGACTCGGACATGGAGCAATGGCTTCAAACTTCAGGAAAAGAAATTTCATCTAAAACATCAGGAAGAATTTCCTGATGGTACAAGTAGTTTGACAGTGGAATATACTGCGTCAATGTGTGGTGGAGTATTCTTCTTTGGAGAATATTTGTATATTTATTTAAACAGAGGCTGGATGACCAGCTGTTGGGAGTGCTTTGATTTTATGTTCCTGCATTAAAGGCCCTTGCAGTCTCTTCCAGCTCTCTGATTCAAAGGTTCTATGATAATTTTTGGTGGAAATGTTCCACAGGCAATTGCTTACACACTGTAAACAACATGTTGGACAAGATAGTTCCTTGCTTTCATCAGCTGGGTTCTTCCTACATTTTTGTAACATTTGTACTACATTGTTTAATGCTCAGGTTTTTTTCATCATGGTGAAGAAGGGAATTTCACTAAGTTCTTATTTTAAAGAATAAATATAAAATAAAAATTTAAACTGGATGCACTGGCCATATTCGAAGGCACCGTTGTCTTTATTATAGAGAGGGCTGTATGGTGTATAACTGTTAATGATAATGATCCTCTCAGAAAGCAGCAGTAGCAACCCTAATTCAGCACTAGAAACATGCCTGACTACACAAGGAGTCAAGGTCAGACTTTAACAAGTCAAGCACATAAAAGATTCTACTGAAATGACAAATTGTTCAATTTCATTTTCTTCCAAATTCATGTTTGTAAAAGGTAGTTTTCATCATGTTTATAAAGAACTTCAGAAATATGGAAAAGTTCTTATTTTTTTTTAAAGCAACCTGAAAAAAAATTCCAATCCATCCTCACTAGGAAGTTCCACACTATAATTAATTTGAAAAACCACAGAAACTCATAAGGAGACGATAATCTAACTACACATCTTACCACTATCTTGGATTGTTAAATTGTTACTTGTCTAACAAGAGATTAGTCTGCCAGCAGCCTTGACACTGTAATGCTGTTGCCAGAGTAGATGTGGGATAGATTTGGCAACTGGGCAGAGTCTTGCCCCTATAGTATCATCCATGTTATGTGTCCTCTTGTAAACGAGCAGTTGTTTAAGATTTGAAGGCTCTCTGTAGGCCAATAAAAACAGACAGCCTCCAACCCACATTTTAGAAATGAACCGAGGAGACAAATAACAAGTGGCCTGTATCATTTCTACATCAGTCCTCATTATTCCATTGAGATTTAATGTTCTTGGTTACTAAACCACAGTTTGCATCCAAGTATTGCTGGCAGTATTCTGCTTAAACATAGGGTTTTCTGTTTACTCTTTGTATGAGAGTGTGGAGAGAAGCAAATAAGATGGATATGCAAACCCAAAGTATGTTCCCTATCTCTTAACTGTGGTTCAGATTTCAGAACTGTTTTAGCTGTGCCAGGTGAATCTGTCAGACACTGAACATTACAAAGCAATCAGACAGACACAAAAGAGGCCTGCAGATAGCTGCTAAAAGACTGGGATAATTCTCCCCTCCCGTTAAAAATGTTGTCTGATTATTAAGACAACACATGTATTCACAATTATTAGGCATTCACTACTCAAATCTCCTAGGTAGCTTCAAGGCTCTTTTTTTTTCTTGCAACCAAGTAACATGGTTACCTTTCTGGAAATTCTATTTTTTTTCATATGGGGAACCAGGCATTTTTCCCCTTGTTTCCTTCTCTGTTTCTACAGTTCCCAAATGATGGACGACTGAACGTTAGGAATAAGTGATGAGAATTAATATAACACAAATTCAGACCAATTAGAGAAAAAAATCACAAAAATTGCAGTTGCTTAACAGTTAATATATATTCTAGTTTTGCTCATAGCACTCATATAAACTTTTTTAATCTTTGGAGTGGTTTATTAAGAAAGACCAGCATTCATGTGGATGCAGTCACAATTATGTTTAAATAAAACATTTCTGCTTCTAGAGATGTGAAAATCATATTCATTTGTATTCAGGTTACATCATAAATGGAGAAAGAGATGATAATACTGAAGGCTTAAAAGGCTTCAGAGTATTTCTGTAATTAGATAACTAGTTCATAGGGTTTTTGTTTTCCTTAAACCTTAGGATAACTTTTCATTAGTTCTCTCTGATTTTATTTCTTTTTAAAAGAGACAATATTTTTATCCCAAAGAAAGGAATTATGGTATAGGACGTATCTCATCTTATTGCTTGAGAAAGTCTTCACAATTAATTTGCCAAAGTAAATATAACTGAAAAACCGAAGGGCTTCGAAAACGGGCATGATGTATTTTGTGCTTTGTGGTTGGTCATCGCATACTTTGTATTTTGTCTTAAGAGGAAAATGTTGGTATGGTTACTTTCTACCTTAACAGTCAGGCATGATAGCATTTTTGGTTTCAACACCAGTCTCAGTTTTTCAGATAATAACTGTAGCTAAGGTGTAAATGGATACTCAACTGGTGACAGATCCAAATTGGTGAAATTATATTACAACTATTTGAAAACTCTACCATGGTAACTGGTATATTTCTAGACTCATTTCATAGTTCATGATTTCAAAAGGGTCTGTGTTCTCTCCAGATTTTTTCAGGGTACCCTATCATATTGCTCTCCATTGAATCTTAAAATCAACCTTAATCATGCTAAGAGGATTATTGCTTCTGGATACCGGGCTAGGATTAACAAGAACAAAGCATTTCCCCCCCTATGATAGACCTGAGGTTCTGGAATGCTATCTCTCAAATAGTCTCTTTTCTCCCCTCACTCTTCACATTTTTCTAAAAGGAAAAAAAAAGCATATTTTTTGCATTGTCATCCTTTCAGAGATGGGACCTACTTGTATTCTGATACCAAGCTTATTTACTTCGTTTTGGGGTTTTCACATGTTTCCTACTTGTAATTTGTTTACTGTGATCCTGCTGATCTTTGAAAACATGTCCATTAAAAGTTTTAAATTTTTTGTTAAAAAAAAGACTAAAAAGTCACACTGTTAAACATTTAGTTCTTATATAGATTTAGATATTATGTAAATGTTACTTACAAAAGCAAAGGGGTGACATTTAACTTTAGAGTATCTCTACAACTTGAGAACAATTTTGCTTACAAAACCAAATGATCAAGCATTTATCAAAGTTGGCTAGGGGATTCTAGGAGCTGTAATTCAAAAACTAACTTTTTAAACTCATTACTTTTACTATACTTTCATGAAATTTAGTTGGATTGTCAGACAATTGATTCATCCTTTTAACAACTTTTGATAAGAGGACTTGATAGCTATCCCAGGGACTCAACGCTACGTACAAAGAAGCTGACCAATTTAAAAAATGCAGGCATTACAACCACATTAGTTTTAGGGGAAGGGGAAATAAATGTCAAGAATTCTATGAAGTGCTTAGCTTCCCAATATTATACCCTAATGCCTGAATTCTCTTATGAAAACCCAGTTGGAATTAGAATGTTTGGGGAAAAGATTTGAAAACTGTGACTGAAAATAGATCTATATGAGCTAATCATCTTAAGTCAATCTCTTGATCTTTGAGAGAGCATAGTCTGAAGGCTTCTCACAGATCGTAACTAATAGCAGTTAGACCTGAATATATTAATGCTAATTTAAGTGGATTATGTTGGCATGGTTGTGATGCTCTTGGCACTTACATACATTTTTAGTTTTTTGCCCATGGCTTTAGGTTTTCTAGACATATGGGTTTTTTTTGGAGAAATGAGCTTAATCACAGAGCACACAATGTAGGCATCACTTATAATTGGACTTTCATGTTGTTTATAAGTGATGGTAGACAAGTAGAACATGCAAAGATAACCAGTTCTATGTATTAAACAGTATATTTAGGAAGAGCTGCAAACTGAAAAGGATTTGTGATCTATATGAAGACTTCAGTGGAAAACTACATGGGAGCTGGGAGCCAGTTTGACCTCCAGCTCCCCTGGGCTGTTAGTCATCCACCAAAATATCTCACTTTTTCTTTAGAGCCCCTCAAAAATGGTGACAGGAAGTGGCATCCCAGTCACCATTCTAAGAGGGATTTAACTAGCTTGTTTGTGGGAATGTCATGGAGGACCTTTCAAAAACATTTATGAAATCAAGATATGCTACATCCACAGTATTCCCTTCACCTACCAAGCTTGTAACTCTGTAGGAAGAAGATACAAAATCAGCCTAGCATGATTTGTTTTTGAGAAACCCATATGATTTTAGGGATCACAACATTCCTTTCTAAGTGCCTACAGATTGTCTTTTAATCATATGATACCCAACTTTATTACTGCTTTCTACCACAAGCCAAGGAAGCTGTTTTAGGATGGATGCCTGTCATCAGTAATGGACAGGATGAGGGCAAACAGATTGAAACTTAATCCAGATAAGATGAAGGTGCTCCTCGTCAGCCAAAAGCCAGATCAGGGAATAGGGATTCAGCCTGTGCTAGAAAGGCTTACAGTCCCCCCGAAGACACAGGTCTGCAGCCTGGGGGGGGGGGTTCTCTTAGATTCAACTATGAGCCTGGAAGCCCAGGTTTCAGCAGTAGCCAGGAGTGCATTTGCACAGTTAAGGCTTGTGCACCAGCTGTGCCCATTCTTTGAAACATCAGACCTGGCCATGATAACATGTGCCTTGGTTATATCCCAGCTGGATTATTGTAACATGCTGTATGTGGGGCTGCCTTTGAAAAGTGTTTGGAAACTTCAGCTAGTCCAAAGAACAGCAGCCAGATTGTTAACTGGAGCTGGCTACAGGGATCAGACACGCACGCGCGCGCGCACACACACACACACACACACGATTGCAACAGCTCCACTGGCTGCCAGTCTGCTTCCAGGCACAATTCAAAGTGTTGGTAATGACCTTTAAAATCCTATACAGCTCACGTCCAGGTTATTTGAAAGACCATATTCTCCCCTATGAACCAGCCTACGCTTTGAGATCTGCTGGAGATACTCTTCTCTCTGTCTCACCACCTTCACAGGTGCATCTGGTGGGAACATGGGAGAAGGCCTCTTCAGTGGCTGTTCCCAGGCTCTGGAACTTCCTTCCCAGAGAGACGTCAAACTGGCATCCTCCTTGCCTGCTTTCTGGAGACAGCTATAGACATTCTTATTTTGGCAGGCATTTAATACATGATTGGTATGAAGAAAGGTGCTAGTTATTTTAATTGTGATTTGTTAGTTGTTTCAAATATGTATTTTAACTTTGAATTATTACTGCTTGTTTAATTTGTGTTTTAACTTCTGTATGTTAGTGTTTTTTAATTATGGCCCTTTCCACACGGGGTAAAAAAAAAACAGCTTAGGGCGACCTCATCCGGAGGTCGTCCACACCGTGGGGTGCACTAGGGCGGTTTGAAAAGTGGAGGTTCCACACCTCAAACTGCCCTCGCACAGCCACAAGGGGTGGCGCAGCGCATTTTTTAAAAACCACATTTCATGTGGTTTTTAAAAAATGCGAGCACGCTAACCCGTTGCAGCACCCCGTTTGAAACTGCAGGGACGCGCTAGCGAGTCTCTGCAGAGCTGCCTGGGGGGGCTTCTGGCTGGCGCACTGCCCTGATTGGCGGAGCGCCACCGGAAGTCGCCAGCTGCCATTTTGGGCGCCACCGAACGCCACCGAAATTCACCAGCGTGTGGAGCGGCAAATGCGCGCTCCCCGCAGGGATGGAGCAACCCATTTTCAGGTAAGATCCGTCCCTGCATGCGCTGTCCCGTTTCCCCGTCCCCCGTGTGGAAAGGGCCTATGTTTCCTTTCTTAAAGTATTGTAAGCTGCGTTGAGTCCTTCCAAGGAAAAATGTGGGATGTAAATAAAGATCATCATCATTATCATTATCGTGAAATGAAATTATGCATTGATGGAGAAACTGCCATCTTAATCTAAAATTTTGAATGGTACACAAATGACTGAAAGCTTGTATGGCTTTTGCTCTCCATTTATTATGTCAATAATAGTTTGAGTGCCATTCCTCCTCGAAGATTTGTTCTACTCTTAAATTTCAATCAATGAAATAGATTTTGTATTTATTTTTATTTTCCTTTCTATTCAAGATGTTTTATCCAAGGTTTTGCTGTTGATGATGTTGTTGTATGCAATATTATGTACTCCTTTAACAATTGTATTTCCTTGATTTAAATTTAAATCCCCTTAATTTGAATGAATCAGCTATGTAACACCCTATGAGGAAAGTGTCTGTAACTATGATCAGAAATGAGTAAGCTTCTCTGATCAAGGGTTGGAAGTAGTCTCAGCAAGCAGAGAGATTTTAAAATATATATACATAGGTAAACAGCTGGGGAGCCTAATTTCTGTTGTTGCCCATCCTCCAGCATTTATCTGCAATCTCCAATGTAAAAAAAAAAAAAAGTTTTCACATTCACTTCAGTACTGGTGAATGCTCAGTAATGCACCGATTTCCCTGTTGTAGGCTGTTGTAGCACTTTCTGTGTGTGCGTTAAAGATGCCTGTTGATCTATGGTGACCTCATGAATTTCATAGTGTTTTCTTTAGTTATTTTTAAATCCTGGTTTTGGTATTGTCTGCGATTGGTGCTCATAAGTCATTACAGATGTAAAGTCATATTAACAGAGTAGCTTGTATTACCTCTTAATCCCTCATAAGGCAAGTTCAGCCTCCAGAGACAACTGAGAACCAATGTGGAGATTGTTCAAAAATACTTCTGTGCTTCAACTTCTTCATACATGATGATATCTTTCATGCAGAAAATCTCCCTTCTGTTGCCTTATTCTGTTCGGTCAAAAAGGCTAATGTGGAGACTCTTGATACTGCAGGAAGATCAGAGGTTGGACAAACATGGGGAATATAGACAATGGCTGGAACCTTTTGAGGATATGTGTCTTTGTGAGTGGACTTACATATGCAGGAATTAGAATTGCGTAGTTGTTCAATATCCATATCCAGTAGAAGGATACTGTTGCGTAACTATATAACAGAGTCAGCAAAACACACAATATGCATTGGTGCCTGATGCATAGTGGGACCAATGTGTATTGGTCTATTACCAGTCTTGATGCCCTCATCCTGATGGATGTGCTTTTTCATATCTAAACATATTCATGGCTGGAAATGCATGACTAGTTGCACATTGGCCAGGAAAGGGTTGCTATCGTGGCAAGTTTGCTTAAGACTTGATCAGGCCATAAAATTCAAAGAAGAACTGGGCTGAAACACTTCCATCAGAAGTTTCCAGCTAATCTCTCCCCTCCCCACCACAGAGTTTTTCATTCTTGAACAAGCTCATAAAACAATCAGAGACCCTCTCCTTTGATCTCATCCAGATATCTTTCTGCTATCTCCTTTCCTGTACTGGTCCAAACTTCAAGGGGCTATCACGATTCCCATAATTCTGTCAATTTTGTGTCAAAGCAATCTCCTATTCTGGAGCCTTTTGTCAGTTAGTCCGGTGAGAAAGTGTTGAGCTTTTCCCGAACATTGCTTCAAAGTGTGGAAAAGGGTATTTAAACCCAGACTTTTAACCCCAGCTTTTTGTAGAATGTTGGGCATCCCAGATTGCTGTCAGTCCATGTCCTATCCTCAGATGACTGTCTGAGGCCCTCCCCTCTTCGCTTCAGCCTATTTCTTCATTAACGGTAACTATTACTCTTCTCATTCCTTAATCTGTCTCTATCCGACCTTTCACTTCTTATTTTCAAACAGCCTTGTATGGTTCTTTGGAGTGCATGTTTTCTTGTGTGTGCATGCTTGTCATTTCCCATCAAACATTCAGTTTATTTTTAAAGTGGAGCCTCTCTCTGCATTATTACTGGTAAACATAGGTGAAAAGATCCTGTTGTTACTTGTCTCTCACAGGCTGTTTTTGAGCTACAATTTCTCCAGATTCCAATGAGAAGCTGGCACTGTGGATGGGTCCTAAAATCTCTTAGGGTAACAGTTCCCACTACATATCACATTGGTGCTGAAGTCCATCACACTGGCCCTGATACATTGAACACCAGTGCACATCAGACATTGCTTCTGTTCCATTAGACATCATTGCAATTCAGTAAAGGGGTATATGTAAAGTTATATGATTTAACAGGTCATATAGAATTCTGGTGGATAATATACAAACTGGCCTTGAGTCAGGCAAACAGCCCTTCCAAGTACCATTAAATATTACAGATATAAATGTACAGAGTTAAAAAGATGTAGCAATGGGTATCTGTAGAAAGCAGGCATGGTCTGTTCCCATTAACTTTTCATTAAGATGAAACTGTATAATTTTTTTAAAAATGGCATCATCCATTTCAGCCAAAACGTGCTGAAAGAATACAGCACACCAAGCTTTAACCCTTGTATAATTTAGTCTTTTCAAGTTACTTCAACCCTGTGATCATAGGAAGGCCTATTTCAAAGAATCAATAAATATGCAAGTGTGCATATCATGTAGTTAACACATATTACATAAAGCTCTCTTTAAAAATAATAAAGAAAGGTTCAGTTCCATTTTTTCTATCCTGGGTAACTTTACAAATCAATCATAAATTGTATATTGGTAGCATTTCTTTATTTTCTTTTCTATGTCCAGTCAAAATAAGCAAGAGTTTTAATTAAGAAAGCTGCAAGCTAACCAATCATGTCCTGATGAAGAAAGAAAAGCAAGTGACATTTGTATAATTATATGAAACGTGCTTTGATCAAGCACATAACTGAAACATGAAACTGATTGACTCAATGTAGGTTGAGTGGAATGTGAAGGGAGGAATTCTTTAATGCAAGTAAAGATTTTAAATGGTTTCCTAAGTGAGTTACAAAAAAGGGCAGTTTTCTCCAAGATAAATTATTTTTCAGTGTTCCCTGGTTAAGCAATTGGCAAATATATACATATTAGGGAATATATATGCGTGTGTGTGCATTCCTTATCATGTAAAAAAAAGAAAAGAAAAGTTCCAATAGTGAAGAAAGTGAACTGAGATTGCCTACATGGAAATCTGTGTATAGGAACCACTGAATCTGTGGTCCAAATGATTTGTTTGTTCAATCTCCATCGATTAGCAATTTGCCAGAAACATATGGTTTGTTCACTTTTAGAGAGAGAGAGAGAGAGAACAAAAATATTCATTTCTAGTACAAATAAACAGAGCCAAGTGTTATGTGTTCATGGTAATCTTGGCAAATGTTCCAGTTTTGATCATGGTAATCATTACATTTAAAAAGAAATTTGAAAAAAAATAAAGTCTGCAAAATGCCTGATTGTCAGTGTTTGACTTTACTTTTTAACTAACATATGGCTCAGCACATCACAAGAGTTCTCTCTATAACTGGATGAGTAATTCCTTGACTCATTATATGTGATTTAATAATTTGGTTTGGTCACCTTGTTATTCTGTATCATCCATTCAACCATTTTATTCTATACATTTCTATATGTAGATCCTGTGAAAATCTCAGCAAATCTCATCAAATGATGTAAAGACATTTTTATCCACATTCAAACCACAACATGAACAGTGCAAAAACCAACCTATCAAGCCCTGATATTATAAGACCATCTTACGTTAGGCTAGACCTGGAGACAAGTCATTTCCAGCTCAGTCTGAGGCTTTCATTGGCAGGAAGCCTTGATGATCATAAGCATTCCTTTTCCTAAATTCCAAGACTCAAAATTATTCTTGTAAAGTCAATTGCAGACAAATAAATATTATGCTGATGCATTATTCATAATACTAGATCAATCAGGAAATGTATTTAATCTTGTGTCTGTCTTAGATATTATCCAGGACTAGGAGGGGTGCTCTATTGTTCCAAAAATAAACAGGCCTCTTTAGTGAACACCCTTGGTTATTGTTAAAGACAAATAAATACAGTCTGAATTGCAAGATTATACTTTACAGCTCATAAATGATGATTATACTGTTGAGTACTCTCCTTTCTCCCAAGCTTTGAAAAATTCCAAGGGCAATACAATCCAGATCTGATTAGACCTGAATATGTTGATTAGATTTAGGATTAACGTATGGTATTATGTTTGCTTAATTTCGAAATATTCAAGTAGAATACACAAAGAAGCAAAGAACAGACACTCATAAAGGGTGGCAAACTTGTCATCTTATATTAAAAATTTAGAGAAGGGCCTTATACTCCTGAAATGCCTTCAGCCAATATACAAGACTTATTGCGTACCTGTGAATATGTTCTCTCTTGTTCTTTCTCTTGTTCTTTCTCTTTCTCTCTCTCCCCCTCTCTTCTCTTCCTTCAAAAGTAAAAGCTGCAGTTTCTGCACACATGCAAAAAAAAAGTTTCTACTCCTTTCTGGAAGGTAAGGGTTAGTTTTCCAAACTCTTAAAGGGTTTCACACAGAAGTACGCACCCAACGATCATATAACTATTAGATCCCAATGAGAAGCATAAAATGTTACCATACCCTACACCCCCACTTTGGGGGATGTGCTGTTTTCATAATTGAATATATTTATGATTAAAAAACATGTTTGAAGGTGTGTTGACGAGAAAGCATGTTGCCAGGTCAGGCTGCCCTTAGACTTGGGCCCTTTTTGCATGGTATTTGCCATGCGAAAGGGCCCCTGGAGCATCACGTGAATGTAAGGAGCGGTCCACATGACGCACTCATAATCATGCAACGTTCCAGGGGCTGGCAGGCACCAACCGTGCACTTTTTCATTTTCAGCTGTGAACCAAAAATGGTGCATGATCGCTTATTGCTCTGGGCCCCATGCACACTTGCCATACGTAGGGAGCTATGGAGCCGTGGCGCTCACGCTTCCTGCTCCAACACAGCCTGGCATTGTGGAAGGGAGAGGTGGGGCTCTTGTGCAAGCAGGCAGCAGCTGTGAAACTGAAAGAACCTGGACACGAGAGCCTCTCGCTAGAGGCTGCTCGCATGATCCCTGCACCCCAGCTCTGCAAAAAGGTGCGTTGCGGAAAGGGCCTAGGCCAGGTCATAAGTTCAGAGATGAATTGATTGGAAACCTAGACGTGAATGGGTTTATGGTAATCCTTTCAACACTGAAGACCCTGCATACACTCAAAAACAATGGAAGGTGAAACTGCCCAGGTGAAGCAATCAGGGACCATCCCTTAATCTCATGCTATAGAAATCTTTCCTAGACCCTACCCAACCAGACATTAAGAGATTGTCATGACTCTCCTCAATGTTTTGTCACCTAGAGTTAAGTCTTCCACTAGTAAGTAGCTCTTTCCAAAGACCAAACCTCCCTCAACTCAGTTCCAACCATTTCAATGCCAGCAAGCAGCAGAGGTTCTAAGAAATTCTTTGTCTGCTTCAATCTCTTCCTATTTGTTCTAGCTTCTATAATAATTCAGCTGTTTCAGTGAATGCTTGCCAAAGTTGCTTCTGGTCACACCTCTTTTTGAAGCTTTCTGATCATGCTTGAAGTTTCACTGCAACATCATAGTCCTGCTCTCTTCAACAACCAAGTATGGTTACCAAGTCCTTTTCTAGGAGAATTTTCTCATATTGGTATGCTTGCTCTTTTCTCAGATCTCTTAAGCCACCAGCTAGCAACCAGCCATTTTGAACTGTCAATCACCAAAGGTCTAACTGACCTTTTCTCAAAATAATAATAATAAAAAAGCCTTAAAAAGGGGAAAACTCCTTGCCAGAACATCCGACAAGTTATGAGTCTTCATAAAGAGATGATCATGTTTTATTATGGATCTACTAATCAAATTTCTTGATCCCTGGCCGGATTGAAATTTAACTTCACTGTCTGCTCAGGCCTCAATAAACAAAGGCCACTTCTTCCTGTAGTCATTTCCAAGCTGTCAGTTTAAAGCCCCCTGTCCATAGCAACTTCAATCAAGATAGCTACTGCTGTTTTCTCTTAAGCCCAGTTCATAGAAGTACAGTTTCTGGACTGCTTGGTTGCATTATAACCTCAAGACTATAAGAAGTCTGACATGTAAACAAAGATGAAAATACTGGCTGGCATCCTGTTAGTGAGTTAGGATAGCACAAATCCAACTTACACTATCATAACTCAGTTTTTGTTGTTGTTGCAGAAGTCAAAATTCTTTATTTTGCTAAAGTGTAGCCTTCCCCCTCCCATGGCCTTGTGTTGTTAGAGAGCCACTAGGATTTGCGGCATAGTGATCTGAGCATTGGAGACCAAGGTTCAATTCCCCACTAGGCCATGGAAATACATTGGGTTACTTTGGGCATGGCATATACTTTCAGCCCCAGAAAACCACATGATAAGATCGCCGTTAAGTCAGAAATTATTTTAAGGTACCCAAGGAACAGCTATGGGAGTTGTAGTCCAAAAAGGTAACTTGTCCAAGTGGTGTCAGGACTTATTATTAGTCTGGACAAAAAGATTCATCTCAAGGACAAAATACAGCAAGTCCCAAAGGACAAGGAATGTTGATATAATATTATATTGCAAAGATGGTGCAGCATTTGGACTTCTACACACACCAAGGTATGAAAATGGCCCTTGATACTCTTCCCCTTGCTGTCCTTTATTAATTTCCATTCTAAACATAAACATTTTTTTTCTGGGTATACAGTTCACAGGGTTCTAGATAACCACTTAAAAAAAAACCACTTCTCTTTTTATTTGGAAAACAATACATGCCTAATAAAAGACAGGAAATGAAAGCAGAAAGCTTCCAGAGTAGACACCAAAAAGAAAATAGGTCATTAAAATGCAACATTCTTACTTCTTTCATCTGTGATTTCAGAAGACATCAAAATACGCGCATGTTTCTCAGAGACACTAAATGACAATTTAGCCACATGATCCTGAAAGTTGATCAGCTTGTTATTTGAAATCTTAGGAGCATGTGTACACTTCTAACAGCAAGAGATCTTCTACAGACAGTTTATGTTTAGTAACTTTCAAGGTATATAAAAGGGAATCAGACTTTGAACAGAGCTTTCTCCATCCCTAGAGAGGGGCCTCAGTGAAGTACATAGCCACTCTGTAAGCAAATATTTGGAAATTTTGCATAGCTGCCATGACTACTTCCAACAGTGCTATGTTTCTTTAAGCTGTCCCACAAAGTATCAAGGAATACATTACCCTGCAAGCAATCCCTCTTTTTTTTCTCTCTCCAAAATAAAAAATCTTTAATGTTGATTTTAAAAATTCTATCTAGGATGCTATAAGAAAAATAGGAAGATCATTCAAGGAAGGTGCAGAGTTAGTTTTCTCTGAAGATTTGCCATATAACTGAATCACAGTTCTCAAAGTAGTCATATTTTATCAATAAAAGTAATAAAATACCCCAGTGAAGTTTTAGAGAACAGTTCCTAGCAAAAATTTATTCAAGAGAAATCTAAAGTTTCCTACTAGGACAAAACATCTGCAGAATTCAACATGTTTTGATAAAAGCAATGGAATTTCTCACAGAGATTGCACAAAACCTCAGGCACATGCCTCCTCCCCATAACCCATATACTAATAATTGAACTGTACCGCTCTCCCCTCCCATTTTGCCATTTACTACCTCGACTGTAGAGTCCACATGCCCAGGGTAATTCTGTAATAGTGCCCAAAGGGGTATCTCCGCTTAAGCTTTGATATTTTGTAACATACAACAGAGTTAGACTATCTGCTGTCTACGATATCCACAGAGCAGAGACAAGCAAGTAGTTTATCTAGGAACTCATTCTTTTCATATGAAACAAGAGTGTGCAGCCTCTGGCCCAGCCACTTCTTATACAACACCCTCCCAAATATGGAGTGATCCAATCCATTTTTCCTTTCCATCCTAGCTGTGATCAATTGGGCTATAAGGACCAAATGATTCCCTGTCTGCTGTTTTTCTGTTTCTAGTTATTCCAGGAAAACAGGAATCTTAGTAGAGATTGCTGGAGATCATTACAGTGGTCTCTAGTTCTCAGAATGGTAGGAGGAAAGTTAATATCTGCCCATTTGTGTGTGTGTGTGTGTGTGTGTGTGTAAGATTCAGTGTGCTCATGTGCATGCATGTTTCTGCCCATGTGAACATACATCCTCCCCCAGGCAACACTTATTATTTGCCAACAAGGCTATAAACTCCTGATATACTGACAAATCAAAAGTGTTGATTATTCCCAAAGGCTGGTTGAAATAATTACTTGGGAATCCAGAAATCTCCTTTTATATCTAGGCATGTACAATTACAATCACAATGTAATTGCACATTCAGGCAAATATAGCAAGATTTTGTCTTCAGAGCACACAGTTTTGTCAGATTCATTTCTTAGGAACATCAAAAGTTTTTTTGTTATACTTCTGCCACTTTCAACATTTTATTTACTGCAAACAGATTAAACAGATTAAGTATTCACAATGAAAGCGTGCTTCAGATAGTAAATGACAGTAACAGTAGCTGACAATGGCAATGAACAAGGTTATTGTCTTAGCTTGGCCTTCTCAAACCTAGTACTGTTCACAGATTTTAGACCAAATTACTATTATTACTACTAATACTAGGCTGCTAGACACCAAATTGGAGAAAGAAGCATAGTGTTTCTGTGGTTGAGGAACTACTCTCAAACTCAGGTTATCAGAGGAAAAAGAAGGGAGGAGGAACATTACCTCTCTCCACTCCTTCTTTTCCCCTTTCTAATTTTTCATCACCAACATTATGCAATGTACAGGGAAACATTTTAAAGGACATAATTATATTGATTGTTGGGTGGAAAGTAAGAATACATAGTTCTAACATGCTGCAATAATTCTCTGAGTGCTGAGAACGTGACAGTTGCCGGTGTTTTAGCTAGGATAATGACTACCATTATTGTAAAGAACAGTTTATTACACAATATATATGTATTGAGCATAATATCTGAATATATAGCCTTACTCAACATATATAGCTCCTCCGCCAGGATTTTTTGTGGGGGTGGGAGTGAGGGGGAAGGCTTTTGCATTATAGAGGTGTCTGCAGAGTTCAAAAACCTCTCCTATCTTGCATTCTTTTCTCATTTGGATTGTTTCCCAAATTCACAGTCTTCTTTACAAATTCACAGCTTGATAATCTCAACGACAGAGAAGAGAGTGGAGAAACACTGAAAAAAATAAGATGAACCCTATGTTTCCTTAAACCTTTTAAAGGTAATATTACCTTGACTTCTGGGGGTCCTGGGGGAACACCTTGATTTGCTCCAAAATGCAAAGGTTGGGGAAATTAGTGGAGCATTGGCAATAGCAAAACGAGGGGCAGGGTAACCCAGAAGAATCTTTTACATTTTTATGGGGTCAAACCAAGCAGAAAGCCTGACAAATATACTAATAAATGGTTTTTATTAATGAAAATATTCTCATGCACCAACACACTCACTCACACACACACACACACAAGGCCTATTGAGAAACGAAAGAGGTGAAAATTGATAGGGATTCAGTGGAGATGGTGTAAAGGCAGTGATACTGCACCTAGCCTGAAGTCTTCAGTCCAGAAAGCGGCAAGACGAAGCAAAGAGAAGCGGCTGAGCGGTTCACTCAATTAACAGAGTGCCGGTTTGCTAGCATGGTGGAAAGTTCTCCAAAGAGACCCTCAAAAACTGGGATTACTTATAGGGCAGAATTTACCTCTAGGGCAGGCCCTTTCCCAGGAAGAACAATGGCCAAAATAGATGGAGAAATTTCACACAATAGCAACTTGGTAGCTTGCATGATTGGTTTATGCAGATGGACCATACAGTGCAGGTTTTACTAACATCAAAGTTGCTCAACCTGGGGAAAACCCAATAATCGACTCAGGTTGGCTATTCCTTCACTGAAGACCCTTTGTCCATGCGGACGTGTTTAGCCTGCGGTCTCCTAGGGGAACGTGATTGGGGATTTTCCTGGCCTGACCTATTTTCGGTCATTCGACCTCCTTGTCTACATACCTATTCGGGCAACCTCGCTGGCATGGTGGACATATTTAATATCAAATTTATAGTTCCTGGGATAAGGTATACCAGCGGGGTAACAGTAATCTCCATACCTAAGGAAGATATTGAGCATTTTGCCTTGATTAATATCTGCAAATCCAAGACTCTAAAGAGGTTCACTGGCAGAAAAGTGATCCATAACCCTATTCAAGTATTCTTTCTTGTGTACAGCAAACATATGGGGAGAAGAGTATGGTATCCTCATCCACTCCATCGTCACCACCAAATATGGGGGCTGCCCCTGAAACACAGAAGAGATGCCTGAGTGGGTAGAGCCATCACTTTCTCCACCTCTCACCATGTTTTTTGTACATAGTAAGGAATTCCAAAAGAGTCATCAAAAAACTAGAGTGAGAGCCACAAATGCCTTCCATGAGGCCATTAAGTTCAACTCCAAGTCTCATTACAGTGTTATACATGCATAGGATACTGATTGTATCAGCATTTTAAATAGTAGTCCCATCCTCTTCGGTTCATCTTTGCATTAAGGACATATTTGATCAGATGAGCAATCAATTTAGCCCCAACTTTAGTTCCCACAATGGCTAGTGCCTATGGGAAGCCAGCAAACAGGACATGAATACATCAGCTCTGTCCTGATCATCTCCCACAAAAGTATTTCTAATATTAGAGGCAGTATAAAACCAGCATTACCACCATCCTCAATGAATTTATCCAGTCTTCTTCTAAAGCTCTTCAAGTTGTCAGGCCTTACTGTCTTGCAGCAGAGAATTCCTGTGTATGAAGAAGTAGTTTTATCTGTCTTTTGTTCAATCTCTTCTACAGTTCTACTTTAGTAGACGGCTTTACATTCTTAAGAGTGGGGAAGAAAATTTCTCCCAATCCAGTTTCTACACACCATGTGTAATTTCACACACAATATGTGTTATTCTAGGATGTCTCTACATACTCACATTTTCTTCCTGAGCTAAACAGTCCAAAATACATTAATCTTTTCTCATAAGGGATTGTTAAAGGTAGCAACTTTAGAATGTCTATTCTCATTAGTTGCTAATTTGCAACTTTGTCTGAGAGATTACCCATAGAATATATTCATGCAATTAGCCATATTTTCTCTGTTCCTGATTCACTTAGTCTACAGTTACTCTGAGTGTCTGAAACAGGGAACATGCCAGAGCATGAGATAGGGGCATGCCAGGGACCTGCTATACAGGAAGAGGATACAGAGCCACAAACAGAACAGAGGACAGTGCAAGCTCCAGCAGAGAGTCCTGCCTTTTAAGGCATTGAAGAGCACTTACCTGTACCCACCTTTGCAGAGTGCAGACAACAAAGAGAAACCCAGTGTCACTCTCTCAGAATTTATAGCCTGCGGTAATTAATCAAGCCATAGCTGCATTAGCCTTGAGACCTATATAGATTATGCCCTTCTCCTCCTGGAATTGCCAGAGCTTATCTGACCTGTTACCCTGCTGGATACCTTGCTGAATCCTCTGACTGACCTTGGACACTATCTTGCATTGGAACCCTGTTAGACTTTGTAACCCTGTGCTTACTGCCTGGAAGTAAGAAACAAACTGAAAGCTCTTCAGTTTGTTTTGTTTGAATTATCAGCTGTGTCAAGACTGAGATAGGACATACAGCCTCTCACCATGAGAGGGTATAAACACCCTTATATTTGTAAGCAAACCTGCTTCATTAGTTTTTACCCAAGACTAAGCTTGGGTAGCTGCTAGACCCTGTGGGGAGAGGGGCATGATCTGTATGATCCTCAACAAACAAGCTCAAATACCAGTGGAACTGCATTTTGCTTTGTAAGTGAGACAGAGTCAATGAATTTCACTTTGCCAAAATCTACCATGAGCTAATATTCAGATGTGTGGTGAATCTATAACATTAAGATATAACAGAGAGAACATTTTGTTTTTTTCAGTTCCAGTATGTAACTCAAAAGGATCCAGTTCTACACATCTGCTTTCTGACATGTAACTTTTTTTTTGGAGAGTGGGGGGAAGGTAGAGGAGTATGAAATCTAAGTAAAGTTAAAAATAATTTACTGGAAGAGCAGCTTAATTAACTCTTGATATAAGAGGAGTCATAATTTTGGATCTTAGAAAAAGTGTTCAATTACAGTCATTGTCAAAAAGAAATTATTATTTTTTTCAGATAACATACCACTGATTTATGCTGCCAAGTACTATGTGCAATTTTGTGTGATTGAATCTTGATTTTCAAACAAGTTACTTCAGCTTGTTCCCAGTGGTGTTAATGGGGCCAAGAATGAATTAACGAACAGTTGTGGATTGCTGCCTTAAATTTCTACTGTTTTAAAAAAAAAGGGATCTGAAACCAAAGACAGTTATGAGAAACCCAGTTACTCTTGATTAGTGATGACTAAATTCCATTTGGCTCATTTCAGAATCAGATCAGTTAATTATGATTATGAGCATTATGGCATAATGTTGGGTGGGCAAGATATTTTTAAAGATGTAACTTGGTTTGCAAGTTCCTACCTGTGTGGACTTTCTGGGAAATAAGCAGGTTTCTGCAATGATACTTGAGAACTGAGGTGGGGAAAAACAGTTTTGCCAGCAGATTTGACATCAAAGACTGAATTACCAAAGACTGAATTAGTTAACAAATTATGGTTGCTGCTACTCAAGAGGCAATTTAGCCCAAAACATTTTGCTGCTTGAGGTAAAGAGAAGATGGCACCTATTCCTGCAGACAAGTACACAGGACTGATAGCTGACTCTTTCTGCAACTTCAACACCAGCAGTAGGATCACATCTTTCACTATACTTGAGTACAGCAGGAATGTGCAAAGTTTGGCCCTATAAGGATGTTTTTATGGCACTCGACACTTCCAAACCGTAAATCAACCTCTTTTCTGGCAAAAAGGAAGTTGAATTGCTGTTCCTCAAATCATCTAGGTGCAAGCGTATCTTTTAAATAAGTTGGAAGACCTCCATGAATTCTTTAGTATCAAAAATACACATTTCTGAGAACCAGAATTAGGCATCTATCCATTCTGGGGTTTGCTTTATTTTTCAGTAGTCCATGAAGTCCCTACATGGTCAACCCTTGGCTTACCCACACAGAGTAGACCTGATGATGTGATGAACGAATGGGTTCCGGATGAAAGGTACAGTCCTGAACCAAAGAAAATGGCCACGTGCACGTTACACTGCTGTGGGATGGATTTGGATTGTGAGGCGAGGATTCTTTGGTCTGTGAAATTGAGAACTCATGGAATGCTGATTTGGCTTGAGAAGAAAGTTTGCAAAACAATAAGGACTTGGCACAAACAGGGTGTACTCCTGAGCTGCACAGACCCAGGAGTGTGGCTTGCTTAATTGCCTTTTGATGTCACATACAATGCATACCCTCTTTGATCCAGATGTGTCGTCCACCTTCACGAATTCACAATATTCAACGGTGATCAATACCTTTATTAAGTAAACAGTTAAGTTCTTAGGTGCAAAGGTAGAAGGAACTAGGAGCTGTAAAAGGCTGGTTTGGCACATCTTCAGACTGTTTTCTGACCCTACCCTGCATGGCCAAAAACCACTGAAGCATTTGATACATAGATCTGATGTATAGTACATTTCCTGACAACATGATATATGACCAATTCTTCTGTAAGCAACCTTTCATTAGTAAGGTACATAATGATATGAACTATTCTTTTTAATTGCTTGATTGCCTTTACACAATGAAAGTCCTGGAACCCTGGCAACCAGCAAAACATGTCTTTTTCTCAAGTGAGAAACATAGGTATAAAGAGAAGATTTTCAGCTTATTTTTATGACTCTTGGACTGCAGCAGAGGGCCATCCACACTTTCAAGGACACCTGATCAATGTTCGGCAAAAGGACTGTTTTGTGAGTATGTCGTGTGAAATCCAGATCTGCTTTCCTGTGTGTCTTTTGTTGGGAATTCTATAGTTTAAGGTGGCTGAATTTCTCTCTGGATCAAACGTAACGAGAATCTTGGTCCATGACAATGACATACAGAGCTCTCTGTTCCTCATGGTGCTTGAGATAGCTAAGTCACTCTGCCTATCAGAATTGTTGCTGCAGTTCAGTTGCGAGAGCTGGGAGGCATGATCTTCGGAGCGTTGTTCTGAAGATTGCCGCTGTTGTGGGCTACTGGTGGAACCTTGGTTTGGAAACTGGTTTGTCTAGTACCCCAGAAGAGGGGGGTCTGGCTAGAGATGGACAGGCGACAACAACCTAGACTGACTTCTCTCCACTGACCACGGAGGGTCAAAGCAGAAGCAGCAGTTGGAAGGCAGCTGCCGCCATTGACAGCTTGGCTGCAGCAGAAGAAAGGGGGAGGAACTCCCCTCTCCCACTATCCCAGCCGCCGAATTTTTTCCAAGCCTTATTAGGTAAATACAATGATATTATTTTTACTATACTAATCTGGAAAACCTACAAAAAGGACACTGAGACCTCCCTTCTAATAACTGCCTTATTAGAAATTGTGAGGTCCTATGGGCCATGTTTTGACATTCCTAATTAAAAGACAAACTTTTTCTCATTGTTGACAAAGCAGAAGATGAATTGGAACCAGCAAGAAATCCCTAATAAGAATTGGAAATTTATATCTTACTTTTGCTACTTATTACAAAGTTACAATATTTGTTTTTTAGCTGCCAATTGTTAACTCTTTGTTTCTTCACTCTCCCCAAACTTATTGACTTAAAGTGCAATGCCAAATGCTAAACACCAATGTAAAGCTTTCAAAGTGCTATAACGCTAAAATGCTAAATCTCCAGTGATTTGATATACATTAGAGGTTTTCCTATGTGTTATTTTGCAATGGATGAACATTAGAACATATTTTTTTTCTCCCAGACTTGTGTAAAGAGACTTTTGAAGAAAAAACATAAGAAGGAAAAGAGAATATAATATTGGTTATTGTTTACATATTTAAACATCCAAAAGAAACAATAAGGGGAGACTGGAAGAGGAAAGAAGTGAAAAGAAGAGCATATAACAAGAGAAGAGGGGAGGAAGGAAAAAGGGAAAAGAGGAAGAAAAAAAAGAAGATTTTGGACTTCGTATCTATGGATTACATGGTTACTATTCTGAAGAACTACTTATATTACTAATGCAATATTGATGTGATACTGATCAAATGTTGATTTGATACAGGAACTGACTTTAATTTGATAAATGATTTGGTATACGCTGATTTTCAACTTGATATTTGACCTAGCTCTGATTTTTGTTATATGTACAACAGAAAGGGCTATTACTATACAGAAATAGAGCAAACTGATTTGATTATATAGAATAAAAATAAATGAATTGATAACTCAAGTAACTCAACCTAGGTGATGACTGTAATATAAGGGTATACTAAAATATTTACTTAATAGATTGTTACTTATACTGTGATAGATTTAATTGATTAAAGATTATAAATTGTGTGTTAATTGTTAATTAAGAAGTGATTATATTTGTATATGCTAGCATGAAATATAACTTGGTATAAACTAATATAAGAAAATATAAAATGTTATAAATGTAATATAATATTAAAAATCTACAACAAAGAATCCACAACTACAAATTTATAACCCTAAAATTATATAATAAACATTAATGTAACCAAATCTAGCAGATACAACAAACAACAAACAAACAATTGGAAGGACCCCAACTGTTGTAGTGGTATTGTTTAATAAATATAGGATGTCAAAAATGAGGTCAGGTAAAGTGAGAGCTACTGATCCACAGGGAAGAAGAGATTCACCTCCAGATTATCAAAAAAAAAATTTATGGAGGAAATGAGATTCCATATGCTTGAAATAAGGAAAGACTTAGGGATATTGAAAACACAAATGATGGACATACAAGAAACCCTTGGTCAAGTCAAACAGGATATAGCCCAGAACAGAAAAGATATAGAAACTAATAAAAAAAGAAATTTCTATTATAAAACAGAGAATGGATACTTCTACAACTGATCTGGACAAAACAACTTGATCGACTCGCATTACTCAAGCAAAAACAAATGGAGTCACGGATTAGAACATGGGACCTGGAGGAAAAATCCAATAAGGAACTAAAGAAAAGAATAGTGAAATTATTAGCCGAATCCTTAGAAGTTGTGGATGATGACGTCAATAATGAAATAGATACGACCTATAGAGTCAATTCTACAGTAGCTAAGAAACGAGGATCACCAAGGGATGTGGTAGTACAATTTAGTAGGAAATCTACCCAGAAAAGATTTTGGAGGAGCATAATAAAAACTCAATTGAAGATTCTGGTAAACAGCTGATTCTATTATGAGAAATTCCAGTAAGAATTTTGCGAAAAAGGAAAGATTACGATTTTCTGGTATCCAAGTTAAAAGCGAACCAGATAGTCTTTAGGTGGGACCATCTTGAGGGGATTCTTTTTACTTTAATGGTCAGAGGTTCAGGTTAAATTTTATTGAAAAAGCTCAAGATTTCTTGTGAAGGTATTGAACCGATCTAAACAGGATGAAATCATCCCCTAAGAGTATGCATTTAGTATCAAAGGAAGATGAAAAATTATCAATGGAAAGAAGATTGGACTCTGAACTTCAATCAAAACAGACAGCAAATTCAGAAAACATCGAATCTCTAGAAACGAGCCTTATCGATTTTGACTTTGAAGAACAGATATTGACTACAGATAAACAAAGATGAAGATGAAAATCATAACTTGGAATGTTAACGGTCTGAATTCAATTATTAAATGGGGAAAAAAAATCAT
The DNA here is from genome assembly GCA_948472985.1 of Iguana delicatissima. Classification (NCBI taxonomy): domain Eukaryota; kingdom Metazoa; phylum Chordata; class Lepidosauria; order Squamata; family Iguanidae; genus Iguana; species Iguana delicatissima. The sequence continues at coordinate 43,237 of CAOKZL010004136.1, forward strand.
TATTTCAAGAAAATCAACCCGGATGTTTGCTGTCTTCAGGAAGCACACATAAAGAAGAAAGATGTAAAATATCTGACAAATGCTTGTCTCAGAAAAATGTATATCTCCTTGACCATGACGAAAAGAAGAGGAGTCGCTTTATACATAAAACCCTAATTGCCCCCCAAGTTGATACTGGAGGATAATGAAGGTAGATTTCTTGGAACGGAATTACATATAGATGGAAGATCATTACTCTTGATTGGAACTGACGCCCCGGTGAAGAGAATACTATGGTATATGAATATTTGTGAAAAGCTATTAAGGGTCTAAACTACGAAAATTACTGTATTCTAGGCGACTTTAATAGAGTAGTAGATCCTAATCTGGATAGAAGATCTGCAAATTTGAAAAAAAGTAAAAAAAACAAACAAACACGGGGAGGATACCAAAAGAATTCTCCTACTTAGTAGAAGAATTACAAATTATTGATGTCTGGAGATATAAAGAAGGGGATACTAAAGATTTTACCTACTATTCAAATTGTCACCAGTCGTAGTCGAGGATTGATATGGTCTGGATCTCCAATACTTTTATCAATAAATTGAGTAGCATCAAAATATTCCCAAGGAGTTTTTCAGATCATAGCCCAGTAATTATGACAATTAAATCATATCCAAGACAAACAAGATGACGTTTGAATGATTTATTACTACAAAGGGAGGAAGTGACTTTATACTGCAGAAAAGAGTTGGAGGAATTCTTCAAAGCCAATTTGGATAAAGAAGTGGATAACCCAATTGTTTGGGATACGGCAAAAGCAGTAATGAGGGGACTTTTCATTAAAAAAAAACCTCAGAAAGAAGAAAAAAACAAAGAGCAAATATGCAAGAATTACTGGGGAAAATAAAAAATTTGGAATTAGAATTGAAAAAAGACCCCAATAATAAAGAGACCATCTCAAATATGAAGTTAATGCAAAAACAACTTTCTTTGACCAAAGAAATAGGGGAGGAACTCCAATATTTAAAACAAAATCATTTTGAACATGCCAACAAACCTGGCTGATGGTTAGCTTATAGACTGTGTAAGAAGAAGGAAAAAAGTTTAATTATGGAAATTCAAGAAGGAAGAAAAAAATTGCAGATGGAAAGGTGATCCAAAAAGTACTACATAATTATTTTGCTAGCCTATATCAGACATATACAGATGTTAAACCTGAGGATATAAATAATTATTTAAAATCTCAAAAAATCCCTGAAATTTTGACAAAACACAGACTAATGCTAAATAAACCAATAACATTAACAGAATTAAACAACACGATTGTGAAGGTCAGAGACCTGGGCAGCAAGCCAGTCTGGAGAAGAGAGTGGGAGAGCCAGCAAAGTCCAGCCAGGAGGAGACAAGCAAGCACTTACTCAAGGAAGTTCATTTACCAGAGCGCCAAGCAAAGCCATAGTCAGAGTTCCAAAACCAAGGGTCAAGAGTCCAGAGATCAATTCAACGTATCAGGTACCAGGTGCTGGGAGCAAGGTACAGACAAGAGGAGGGCTTGTAAGAAGTTTACCACAAGCAAAGGAAAGCTTCCAGGTAGGCAGTTATATAGCCCCAAGCACAGGTGTGTCCAGTCACTGCTTCTTAAACTTAGCCAAGGAAGCCTCCCTTTGCACAGTCCTTTTGAGTCTCCACCTTGATTGGAGACTTACTGAACCAGGCTCCAGAGGCTCTTCAGAATCGGATCCCTGTTGCTGCAAAGGAGCAGGCACAGAATCAGATCCCTGTTGCTCTAAAGGAGCAGGCAGAGGGACGTCCATGCCTGCTTGGTCCATGGCAGCAGGGGGAGCTCTTGAGCTACAGGATTCATCTCCAGCCAGAGCCACAGGGACCAACAGCTGCTGCTCGTCATCAGCAGCTCTGACAGGGGCTTCAGTTATCACAGCCATTGATAGATCGAAGTTGAGGAAGGTCCTGGGCCCTGATGGCCTTACAGCAAACTATTATAAATGCTTTAAAACTCAGCTAATGAAGCCAAAGCAGAAAATGTTGAATGAAATTATACAAAGTGAAAAAATACCTGACAGCTGGAAAGAAGCCAATGTTGTTTTGATCCCCCAAAAAGAAGGGAAAAATCTTACATTTAAAGAGTATAGACCTATTTCCTTTCTTAATGAGGATTACAAAGTATTTGCCTCAATCCTAGCACACTGGCTTAAAACAATTCTACCATCTTATATTCATACAGATCAAAATGGCTTCCTGCCAGGAAGGCAAATTTTTGATAATTTAAGAACTGTTATGAATATTATAGAATATTATAAGTTACATATTGAAAAGAAAGCTGCTTTAGTCT
>CAOKZL010004137.1:0-44505 GCA_948472985.1 Iguana delicatissima
AGTGCATTAAATAAGTTTAAGTGCCTGCTGCACAGTTGTACTTTCAATGCCAACCGTATTTTCACAGTTTATATTGTTGTTAAGCCCTTATTATAGCTGAAAATTAAAGAAATGTTCACAAGCAATAAACAGTTTTAACAATTTATTTTCAAAACTATATAGCCAAAGAAAGACAGCGGCGTACTGCTCACATGATTTTCATAACAAAACTTTCCAATAAAGTAACAAACAAACGTTAACAATTAACAGTTTCAATGCCCATTCATTCCCCTCCCGTTCTTCCTGGTGTTAGTGCTCAGCGGCAGCTATTCACTGTCCCCAACAATGATGCCTGCTATGGCGTTCCTAACACGTTCCCCTTCCTTGGCCACTCTCTCTTCGACAGGGATGGGTTCCCTCATCTCCGTGGGTCTTCTCTCTAGCTGGGGACGGAGATGGTCTGCAATCTCAAACAGGGTGGCTTTGGTCATCCTAAAGTGGTAGAGCCACTGGCCATCATCCTACTTTGCAAGAACCTCTTAAGTCCACCACTTTCTATGCATCCTCTCCCTAACCCACTATCTTCTGTGGCATGGCACACGTGCAAAGCAGTAGCCTACCAGTGGGGTCACTAAATGGCTTAAGATCTCCTCATCATCATCATCCAGATAGCGCCTGTCTCTCCTCGCTGTGCCTCTGGCACATTGCCTTTGGAGGGTTTCCATTACAATCCCCAGCACTGTAATGCACGGCCCAAGGGCCCTGTAAATGGTGACCATCCCCTCGTCTTGCATAGCCAAATTAAACAGAAAGACAAAAGATTCAAAACAGTGCACAAAAAACTCTCCTCTCTCTCTGTAAGTCTCTCTCCACGAGGCTTTAGAGGAAGAGGGGGCGGAGGGAGGGGGAACTCGTGGGAGGAGCTAGGTGGCGCTGCGTACATGCTCACGTGCACACTTACGGAATGATGCAATGATGAACGGAGCCATTTAAAAAAACAACACAGCCAATCACCAGCGAGGGGGGGAGCTAAGGAGACTCCTGGGAGTGGCCATGAGGAAATGGTGTAGATCTTTCAGCACACGCTAGCACATGCTAGCCTGTTTAACAATACTGCCATTAAGAACTTCTTAAATTTAAGTCTGTGCTGATGCAGCTACATAATACAATGGGTGGAATCGTAGCTGTGCGATTTCATAACCTCGTGTGGAAAGGGCCCTAGTCTCCTCCATTAACATGAACATTCTTCCAAAAATAATGTTTCTTTTTCAAAACCTGCTAATTATAAAACAGGAAGAACCTTTCAAGAGATGATATAAGGATATCAAAAAATACATATGCAAGGGGAAAAAAAACAGAATTAGGTGGAGCACTTTGTAAAACACTAGAGATAGGGATGGACGAGGCCTTCCAAATCTAAAATTATATCACCATGCATGTGCAAATACATTGGGTATTAGATTGGTTAATTTTTTAAAAAGAGAAGAATGTTAGAATGTTGCAACTCACAAGCTTTAACATTAAATACTGTTGGCATGCCTACATTTGGTATAATAAAGCTAGTGATGTTAAGGAATTCAATAAACATATTATATGAACATCATTGTTGAGAATTTGGAACCTATATGAAGAAAGTACATGATAAGATTCTATGATGGATATCTATTCAAGAAGCTTTTTTAAAGCAAGTCCAAGCCCCAAAGGAGAATTGGTTGACAAATGAGGATATCTCATTTAGTAAACATATTTTCTTTTCTTTTTTAGAATAGAATAGAATCTTTATTATGGTCATAGATCAGCACAGGTAAAAGGAGAATGCAGAAAAGGATAAAAACACAGGTTAAAAGGAGGCAAGATAGCGACGAAGTAACAACTACTGAAATAACCTCCCAATGTAATCTGGCCCCATCACCTCTATACACATCAAAATGCCTTCTAAAGCCAAGAAAAGAATCCAGACCAGTCCAAATAATAATATGGGAACTCAGGAATCCCACAAAGTGGAGAAACAGATGAGGAATGACTCACTTTTTCCGGCAGTAGAGACAACACAAGCCATGAGTAAGAGACATGAAACGAAAGCTACTTTTTCACTCTCTAAGTCGCCACAGAAATCTGAAGTAAGCAAAACAGCCTCCCCAATCCTTCAAAACTTAAATATAAACTACTTCTTGGAAAAGGGAGATAATGGGGATGACAACAGAAACAGAAATAAACTCTTGAGATTTGCTGCCACTATACCTCACAATAATTTTGCTCAGCCTTTCCCTAAGATCTGCCTACTACCTGTAGAAACTTTGATTCTTATTCTGCAGAGATTAAATGATGTAGCAAAGAAAGGCCCTTTCCGCACCAGGTAATTAGAACGGGGCAGCTTGTCCTCTCATGAAGGCCGTCTGCACCTTGGAGCGGATTAGGAGTGGACTACTTACTGGAGATCCGCACCTCAGTCCGCTCCAAAACAACCCCAAGTGGTCCTCCAGTGTGTTTTCTAAAGACCACAAAAAACAAGTCTTTATTTTCCTGGAACGCGCCATTGTGTTCCTGCTCCCTTGTGCAGATTTGCAGGCTCGCACCAATGTGAGCCTGCGATCTGCGGAGGGCGGGCTTTAGGCGTGGTGAGCTTCAGCGGTTGGCCGTGTTGGCATACACTGCTTCAGACAACCCTGTCTGTCTGCAGTAGGAAAGAGTTAATGAGTCTTGTTTGACTCCGCTGCCCATGGCAGCCACAGTTGTAAATGTCCTTTGTTTGTTATTCTCAAGCCGAATCGAGGTAACTCGGTAGCTGCGAAGCTCACTCTGTTTCTGTTCCCATAATAATGCTGTTCTTGCTTAGTGTAAACATATATGGTTTTGTCTCATGTATGATGTTTTGTCTGTACTAACTGTGTTCCCACCAAATGGAGCTATGAGGTAATGTGTTATTGAACATGTACAAAAGAGACTGTTTGGAAGAAGCAGTGCTCCTTCCAGTTCCCTTCTCTTGTTTTCCTGTGCTTTTCTCTTCTGTAGTGTGTCTTCTGTGCTGGAGAAATGGACTTCACCTAGCTGGTCGCTGTCTATGGTATTCTGACTGCAATAAACTAGTAGTTAATTAGACTCTACTGTGTGGCCTCATTTTACTGGCAGCTACATGAAGTTTCCAAGGTTTTTTACTCTGCTGTTTCAGCGCAGCCTGTGGGTTGTGCTCATTTTATGGCACAGACCCCCACGCTTCCTCGACAGGTCGGGACCCACAACCAACCGGAAGCCGCCATTTTGGAAGCTGGAGCAGTGCGGATCTACAGACCTTGCACTGCTCCAATTCGCCCTGGACCAAGAAGGAGCCCCGCAGAAGGGCTTCAGGGACAGTCCACGTTGCTTCTGACCCCAAAAGAAGTGGTAGGTAATGGCACAGAGCGATTCCCTCGCCTCGTGCAGAAAGGGCCAAAGTGGAGCAATTCCAACAAGCCATACATATGCAAATCCCTCATGGCAAACAGGGGGTTAAGAAAGCAGCTGATATTGGTCACATGGAGGAAGCTTGCCCTGCTGAGTCATCTGGACACCCAGATGTAGCCAAACACTGCCATGTGCTACAGAAAAAGCAGCTCCTCATAGAAATACATCACAATGCCCATATTTGGAACAGCTGCAAGTCTATTGTAAAATTCTTTTCCCAGCTGCTAAACTGTTACAGCAGAACAATTGACTTTAAAGATTTTCACTACTTACCTAGCCCAAGAGCAACCAAACACATTTTTCTGACCTTCAATCAGGCCTCTGTTCCTAACAGACTGATACAAAAGAATGAGTTTCTTTGGCAAACGTTCTATATCAAAACTATCAGAGTCTTTAAGGATCAGACAGTTCGTTACCTCATTTCAGGAGAACCAACACACAGACATAACCCTGCTGATAAAAGTTGTAAGAAACTAGGCAATAAAACTGCCAACCAAGACCAGGAGCATTCTCTAATGGAGGTTGCTCAGGCTTTTAATCAAGAAATATTTAGGCTAAGAGGGAAACTTACCAGATATCTGGACACACCCCCTGACAGCCCAACAAAAATCTAGCATGAATCTAGCCCCACAGAAATCTCCTCCCTCTCCACGGACTCGCAGAAAGCTGTCAGTACATTAGACGGATGATATTTTCAAACTTAGATAAAATGAGAAAAGGAGGTTTCAAAAGCAATTGGTTTTTATATAGACAAGTGAAAGAAAGATATAGGGTTGACCTATGCATTTGTGAAGCCCAAGTTTATTATTAGCATCTAATTGTCCTTTTATATGTGACTTTTCATGTTTTGGTATCTGTTTATGTTATGTTGTTGGAATTAACCTTTTGATACAATACAGTCTTGTGTTCAAATAGTTGTTACTCATTTAGTACCGTGTCGGTATATTTATACGTTATAGTTAATTCTGTTTAGGAACTGAGAATATTTGACAAATATTTGACTGGGAATATTTGACAAATTATCTGAAAAAATATGGGGCAATATCAGTACTAAGTATAGAAATACTGTAAGAATAATTAATGGAAAAAATAATAATATAAGAATTAGTAATTAGAAAATACATAGAAGGAAAGCTTTACCCATTCTCCCAAATCATAATTTTATCTTTCTCACCTAGAATGCTAAGTCAAATCAACCTTGAGTGTACTATGGTGTATCACAATCCCTTCCTCTTCGTGTAGTTTTCTTTCTTTATTAAGAAAAAGAATTCTGTACTATTTTCTATTACAATACACATATACAAGTTTCATCTTGTATTTTAATGAAAATTTAAAAAAATGGAAGAGATGATAGAGATTGAAAAAAATGAAATTTGTAATATTAAGACACTTTAAACATGCAAATAAAGCTGGCAGAGGTTAGCATATAGACTTGAGAAAGAAAAACATCTGATCTTAGAAATCAGAGAAGGAAATACAGCAGTTAAGTAAACAGAATTACAAAAAGCCTTTGTCAACTACTTTGGGAAACTTTTTAAAGAGACAGAAATAACACATGAGAAGTTGGACAAAATAGGTAAATATTTAGAAGAAGCAGAGATCCTAACTATTTCAGAACTGTAAAGAATGAATTAAACAAACGAGTCTTGAAAATGGAAATAGTAAATGCAATAAAAAAAGGAAAATGGGTCCTGACTGATTTACAAATTTATATTACAAACATTTTACAGAACAACTTATAAATCCCATTTCTGGAAGTAATGAATACTGTGACTGAAGATTTTACACTGACATCATGGGGTGAATGTATGTCAAATACAAGGCCTGTGGGCCAAATCCAGCCCATCAGGCCATTTCATGTGGCCCTTGCACCTCTCCTGCAGCTGCAGCACTCCCTCCACCTGGCGAGAGCAATCCCCAAGTCTTGCTGTTACCATGACAACGCTCTGCACGGCTTGCTAGAGTTGGACAGAGGAGCAGTCAGAAGTAGAAGTAGATCACAAGTGCTGGCTGCTGGCCCTCTCTTCAGAATACTGGCACCCAGGGGCTCACAATGTGGGGATTGGGCTCATCAAGTACAGAGAGGGGCAGGGGGACAGAAAGATCCATAGGGGAAGGAGGAGCAGAAAGAGGCACAGAAAGAGTCTGGGGGGCAGAAAGAGGTACAGAGAGGGTCTAGGAAGCAGAAAGTGGCACACTTTGGACATACTGACCAATTCTATGTCACTTTACAGAGGTACAAGGACCATAAACTACAATCAAATAGCCCCCCCCCAAAAAAAAGAGGGAAGGCAATTTAATGACAAATGAGAATGCAAATATATGTTTGTGCTCAACGGAGACAAGCTAGTATGTCTTCTTTGCTACGAGGTAGTGGCAGTGCTGAAGGAATACACTTTACATCGGCACTTTGAGACCAAACACGGAGCTAAGTATGCTAACACAAGCCACCAAGAAAAGCAACGAAAGGTCCAAGAATTAAAAAGCAGATTGCATTCTCAACAGGATATTTTTGCAAAAATTACTGCAAAATATGATTCAGCAGTGACAGTCAGCTTTGCTGTGGCTGAAGAAATCGCCCAAGCTTCAAAGTGCTTTTCCGAAGGTGCATCTGTAAAGCAGTAAATGCTGAAGATACGCGAATAGGTGTGCCCTGAACAGAGACAGGCTTTTAGCAATATCAGTTTGTCAAGAAACGCTATTGCAGACCAGGTCAGGGAACTAGCGAGTAATCTGACAATATAGCTGTCTGAAAAAGCCTGCAGCTATCTGGCAGTTTCATTAGCTGTTGATCAAGGCACCGACAATACTGATACAGCTCATCTAGCAATTTTTGTAAAAGGTACAAAAGCAGACTTGTCTGTCAGTGAGGAGCTCTTAGATATGGTTGTCATGCATAGGAAAACAAATGGGAAAGACATCTTCAGTGCAGTAAGAGAGAATACCATAAGGGGTGTAACTTCTCGTCAAACAAAAAGTGACAGGTGCCACACCCTTTCTTCTCTCTTATCCCACGTCCTTGTTTTTGGTGTGTCTTTCCATTTTTGTAGTTTAGTCTCCCTGTTTTTGGGGTACCCGCATTTTTGGGGTATGCTTTTAGTCTGGGCTTTCTGATTTTGGGGTATCTTCACTTTGGGGTACACTTTTAACCTGCTCTGACTTTGGGATGCCTCTTTGGGAAAATTTAGAGGGACATTCGGGGGGCCTACTTCTGGTCTTCCCTAGATTCCAACATTTCTGTGAATTCTCTGAGGATCCCCATGAACCAGGGGTGCTACCTTCCTGGACCCCAAATCCCCCTGAAGGAGCGGCCACATTTGTTGCACAAAAATTATTTTGGGGGGTGGAGTGTGACCCCTCTCTGAACTCATCTTGGGACCCCCTAACTACTAGGAACAGGTTCTGAATTGGTCTGGCCTTTACTGAAGGTGTGGAGGAGCTTCTAATGTGACAAGTGGCAGCCATTTTGTTGCAAATTTGTTTTGGGGGGTATGGTGTCATGCTTCTCCAAACTCATCTCCGGATCCCCGATGGAGAGGGACAGGTTTCTAGGCCAACAGAACCATGTAGAATGGGTGGTGGGAGCAATAAGGAGGGTAGGATGAATTTTCTCCTTCCCTTGGAGGTAGTTTTCTGAAATTGTACCATTTTTGAATGCTGCTGATTGGTCCAATTTCCCCCCACCTCCTGCACTGTCCAAAGACTGCTTGCAAACCAGGGGTACACCCTCACAGAACAGGATATGTGAGCAAGGCTGCAAACGCTGCCTCATCCTCACTGCCACCACTGCAACCTTTTTTCTTAGCCAGCATGGAGAACTGTGCAGATATGATGCCCACAAGGCCCACAGAACTTGGGGATGCCCCCGCAGTAATAAGATTGCAGACCTCTAAGAGATGGATTCTGGAGGGCAAAGATGATGGTCCACAGGTGGTTAAGCATCTCTTTTTGCCTCTCCCTGAAGAAGATGATGTCCAAGACTTTGTCTCTTCAGAGGACGAGGAGGATATGTCATTTAAGAATAAGTACAGATATGAATCAAAGAGTATAAATAAGGTGTGTATGGAGCATGAGCAGTGGTAACGGGGGGGGCACGTTTGAAAAGTAAAAATAGTTTACTGTGATCTTTTAAAAAAATAATCCTTAATATTATTTTTCAGGAACCAGCATTCTCTGACACAGGAAAAAAGGCCTGTACTTGCATTGTGTCTGAATTACCAATCTATGATGGTCCACTTCATCAGCAAGATAACAAGCACTTCCAGTTACAACTTAAAGAAGAAGAGCTTGTGCCTTCTAAGAAAATGGTTCCAGCCATGAACTCTGATGTATTGTAGTTATGTATGCTATCATTCAATATATTTGTTCTGGAAAATTACATGATTTATGTGAAGGATGCTGTCTCTCCTTAGAAAATCAGATGGCACATTCCTGTGTTGAATGTGAGAAAGAATATACAGATTTATAAAAAAAAAAAATAAGAAGAATAAGAATAAGAAGAATATACAGATTTGGGTTTAAAAACTGTATGTTCAAAGCTGGATATGCAAACATTTCTGAATATAATCACAATTTTTGCAATAGGGTTAAAATGTCTGTCTCTGCATACAACCCACCTAGTAACAGCTGTCCAAATACAGAAATATATTATAAATTCTGACTGTCCAGACCAGGCTTTGGAAAGACTGATTAAACCAAGAAACAAAGGCCATTTCCGCACGGGGTATTTGAAACGGTGCAGTCCATCCTCCAGGGAGGACGTCTGCACCCGGGAGCTGACTGGGTACGGACTATTTAACGTAGATCCGCACCTCAGCCCGCTCTGGAACAACCCCAAGTGGTCATCCAGCGTGCTTTTGAAAAACCTGTTTCTTTCGGTTTTTCAAAAGCACAGAGCACGCCAGTGTGAGCCTTCTCCCTTGTGCAGATTTGCAGGCTCGCACCAGTGCGAGCTTGTGATCTGCTGGGAGCGGGCTTTAGGCTGGCAAGCTTCAGCAGTTGGTCAAGACCCTCGACCAACCAGAAGCCGCCATTTTCGACACCGGAGCAGTGTGGAGTGACGAGCATGCACTGCTCCGGAGCAGCCTGGACTGTACCAGGGAGCCATAAGACGCAGTAAGTAGCGGCACAGGCGGATTCCCTCGCCCAGTGCGGAAATGGCCAAATTGTTTTTTAAATTGTGCCAATAAGCTTATTCAATATGAGAAATATGATTTCTATTTGAATTCTTATCTCTGTGAGAAAAACTGAATAAACACCTTTTGAACCCCCTTTTTCTGCCTTCTGTGTGTAGGGCAGGGTGGTGACTGAGGAAAGAAGCTTGCAAAACTTGTCTCTACCTACACATGCAAGGAGGGTGGCAGAGCAAAGGAGAGATGGGGGCCCACCTTGTAACTGTGAGCAGAGGTAACTGTTACCAAGATAGAGCAATGGAGAGCTCTTAAAGGTAAGAAAACATAATGGAAAAACAGATGAACAACAAGGCAAGCAGGGTTACTTCTAGCAGGTAAAATATGACTGGGGCATATGTTCAAAAACGGTACACTTTAGAATCTGACTCATGAGATTTACAAAGAAAATGCCTCAGTTCTACTTTAAAGTATGCAATGTACATGCTCATCAAAGTATATGAAGTAAAATCTATCAAGAGCCCTAAAAAATACTGCATTCTTCTTAGATGCTTTTAATGATGTCACCTGAAAACTCTATCAATATCTTTTAATAAATCTACAGGCTACAACCCCAGAAACATAGATTATGGACAGGCCTTTTCCCACCTGATCTTCCAGCAGTCTGTATTCCAAAAAACCCTTCAGGCGGTTATAAAGGAAGTGATTCCTGCATTCTGGAGTTTTTAATGCTCCTCTGGCCAGCAGCAACACGTCGACCAACAAGAAGGAAACCTATCCTTTTTTAAAATACTTGTTAAAACAGGTCCCCAACAGAGAAGAGCTATTTTGTGTGCTGCTTCTGTTGATCTTGTAGCAGCCACTGCTGAGGTAGCCCTTAACACTTTGAAAGGAAACATACCCCTAAAATCTGTACAACTGGGGATCCTGAAAAAAAGAGGGCCATCATCAAACACCTGAGCAATAAAAAGCTGTCTTAAAGAAGAAAAAGCAGATCATTAAGCAATCAGGGGGCTTTACTGCACTTTTGCTTAGATTTGCTATTCCCCTTCTGACTAGCCTCCTCAGAAACTAAGGATGGAATATGCTGAGAAAATGTACTTGATTCTCAGCAAACAACTGGAAGAATTGAGAGGAGCCCCAGAAAATATCAGAACCACTACTGTTAGATGCCTGGACTCAGACGTAAAAGAAATTGTCAGACTTGTCTGAATATGAAAAGGCAAAACTCTACAGCCATGTTCTACAATGTTTTCTAAACCTAACCAGACAAGATGAAATGGGGAAAAAAAACATTCTCCCTGATCTTTTGTCACCACCTTCATCTTCACCACCCCCTCCCCCTCCTCAGCAAAGTGACACTTCCATTCAAGAAATTTTGGAGGGTGTCCATGGACACTACAGGAAGAATACAGAGCTTTTGCTGAACAAATTAAAGCAGCATAAAGATATCTCTTCATGGGTTGATCGAGGAAATTTTCTGTATAGGGGGAAAGCCTTACCAGGTTCCAATATCCTAGATTTGATCAAGGGAGTCACCCAGTCTGGCATTATTACTGATAAGAGAAAGCCCAAGGTTGGGATACTTTTCTGAAAGCCCTGGCAGACCTAAATATGCCCACTTCTCTTGTGGGGAATTTGGACATAAAATAGACATAAAATAGAGAAACTTGAAAATGCCACCCCTACCTCAGAAGACCCCCAACCCTCATTCAAAAAGACAGTTCAAGAGACCTCCCAGATTACAAGTGGAATCCCTCCCTGCGACTCCTTCAAGAGAATTGGGTAAGAAACCAGAACAGCTAATTTTCTGACATATATAAATAAATGAACACAACATGAATCAGTCAAAAATCTCTCTCTCTTTCATTGTCAATAGAATTACAAAGGTATTTTAAATAGTGGAAAACATGTCTGAACATGTTGAAATGTGTTGTGGAGATTCCAGTATAACTTGTTTTTTCTGTTTCCAACAAATGTTATGATCATTCGGTCATTTTTTAAAAAACATCATCAGAATATAGCTTTAAAATGTGCCCAAAAGCTAACCTCTTAGCTCGGCTCTGTAAAAAGAATACACAGTGATGACCACATGTCATTCCCAGAGGTTGTTGCAGCTGTTTCTGTTGAAACACTGTCTCCTCAGTCTGGTGCCATAAAAAGTTTGTGATGTCCTTAGGAATCATGGGGTCATCGGGGGCCATGCCGTAAGACTCAAAAAATTCTCCAGGGCCACCAGACGGTAGGTAGATGATGTGATAAGCTGGGGTGAACCGAACCAAGGACAGATTGGGGAAGTCTTTCTACTGGGGGGGAATGGGCAAGGATGTTACTGATTATGTGAGATTTGCCAGAGAGTAGGGAAATCCCAGGATCAGGCCAAGGCCCCTCTCCAACCACTTCTTATCATTGATGTCCCATTCCAGAGAGTGGCTGTGGACATCATGGGACCTTTCCCTAGGAAGACTGCTAGGGGAAAGCAGTATGTGCTCACCTTTGTGGACTTCTGCACTCGTTGGCCGGAAGCCATTCCACTGGGTGGGATCTCAGCTAAAGCAGTTGCCCAAGCTTTGACAGACATATTTGCAAGATTAGGTTGGCCTGCAGCGATTTTAACGGATGCAGCTTCCAATTTCAACTCCAAGGTCATGCAGCGCCTATTAGAGGCACATGGAATGCGCCATCTTACATCAGTACCTTACCATCACCAAACTAATGGGTTGGTGGAGAGTTTTAATGCCACTTTGGGGGCCATGATCCGCAAGTTTGTGAATGAACATTCCAATGACTGGGACTTGACTCTACAGCAGTTCTTGTTTGCTTACAGATCTGTTCCACACCCAAGCCTGGGTTACTCACCCTTTATGCTGGTCTATGGCCATGATGTGAAAGGGCCATTACAGCTGGTATGAAGTCAGTGGGAGGGAATTATCCCTTCTTCAGAGACTAATGTGGCTGATTTTGTGACTACCTTGCAGAATACTCTCAGGGAAGCATGGGCAAATGATCATGAGAATCTGCAACAGGCACAAGAGAAACAGAAGACCTGGTATGACCAGTGGGCCAGAGAACGTTGCTTTGAGAAAGGAGACCAAGTGATGGTCCTGAAGGTAATCCAGTCTAACAAGATGGAAACTTCCTGGGAAGGTCCTGCCACAGTGCAAGAACGCATTGGGACAGTAAGCTATCGCATACAGTTTCCAGACTCTAAGGTTAAACCAAAAGTGTATCATGTGAATTCACTGAAACCCTTCTACGAGAGACCCAGTCATCTTCTCACGCTTTCAGTCCAGGAAGATAAGGAGGAAGAGTGGCCTGAAGGTGCTTTCTATGATCGAGAGGGTGGTAGCTTGGAAGGTGTTAAACCCTCCCCAAGACTCAATACCAACCAACACAAGCAGTTCTCTCAATTGACGGGCAAGTTCACCACCCTGTTTTCACCTATCCCACGTCGCACTACAGATCCTCAACATGTGGTGGCCGCAGATGACAGCAGGCCATCAGCAGAACAACCACGACGAGTGTCACCAAAGGGGAAAGAGGCGATAGGGAGGTGAAAGAGATGTTGGACATGGGGAACATTCACCCATCACGCAGTCCATGGGCATCCCCAGTTGTCCTTGTGCTCAAAAAAGGAGGAATGGATATACATTTTTGCATGGACTATAGAAAACTTAACTCATTATCCGATGCCCAGACTGGACAAACTGTTGGAGAAATTGGGGCATGCTAAGTACTTATCCAGCCTCGATTTAACTAAAGGCTATTGGCAAATCGCCCTAGCAGAGGAGTCTAAGCATTGAACAGCATTCATCACTCACATGGGCCTGTTCGAGTTCAACGTACTTCTCTTCGGGCTACGCAATGCACCTGCAACTTTCCAGAGGCTGGTGGACTGTTTGCTAAGAGGGTGTGGGGACTTTGCTGTTGCCTATTTAGATGCCACTGCAATCTTCTCAGACTCCTGGGAAGACCACCTGAAACATCTGGAGATTGTCTTCCAACACATTAGTGATGCTGGGCTGACAGTCAAAGCAAAAAAGTGCCAGTTTGCACTGGACAGAGTGACCTACCTTGGCCATGAAGTGGGACAAGGGACTATCACTCGATTGCAAGTCAAAGTGGAAGCTATTAATAGCTGGCCCATTCCTTGTTCCAGGAAGCAGGTGCAGTCCTTCCTTGGCCTAGCTGGGTACTACCGGAGATTTGTGCCCAACTATAGCCAAGTGGTGGCACCTCTAACAGATCTGACAGGTTCCAAGAAGCCTAAGGTAGTGAAATGGACAGCAGAGTGTCAAGAAGCCTTTGCAGCCTTGAAACAGGCCTTCATGGCAGATCCTGTGCTCATGGCACCAGACTTCAATAAGCCGTTCATAGTGGCTACAGATGCTTCTGACAGAGGCATTGGAGCAGTCTTGCTACAAGAGGGTCCAGATGCTTTCTGTTCCTCAGCAAGAAGCTTTCTGCAAGGGAATCCAATTGGTCCATACCAGAGAAGGAATGCTATGCCATTGTGTATGCGCTAGAAAAGCTGAAACCATATGTCTGGGGATGTCACTTCACTCTCTAGACTGATCATGCTGCCCTGCGATGGCTCCATACAGTCCGGGGAGCTAACAAGAAGCTACTCTGATGGAGCCTGTCCCTACAAGACTTTGACTTTGTCAGGAAAAACAGGGGTTCTGCCGAAGACAACTGACCCCACATCTTCATGCCTGGAGAAAAAAAGCCAGCACACACAGCTTCATTGGCTAAGTCTAACAGTCTTTATTTGAGTTACATGATCAAAGCAGGAAAGCAGCAAAGGAAAAAAAGCAGTAGTAGTGAACACAAAGGCCTTCACACACCTTACATATAGCATTTGGAAACAAACAGACGTCATGAGTTTCACACAGGAAAACACAACACTGGTCCCGTGTGAAACTGGAAACTAGAAACAGACTAAACATTCTACCTATCAGGAAAACCATTCCGTTCCTGTCTCCTTTCAGTGCTCACAGCTGGCGACCTTGAAGAGAAGCAGTAACAGGGAACAGAGTTGTTTTGCAGCGCAGTTAACCAGTTCCTCTTGGAGCTTGGGACTAACTGCCAAGCTCATCATTCTTTAACACTCCCCTACTGGTTACGGAGCTGCATCGCGTGTTGGGTGTAGCAGGACCCAGCACTCCCAACATGTTTAACATTTGAGCATGAACAACTGCAGACAAAGGCTTGGTACAAACATCAGCCACATTTTCTTGAGAAGACACATAGCACAAATCAATCAGCTTATCTCGAACACACTGTTTTACATTTCGAAACTTGATGTCAACGTGTTTCAATCGAGCTTTCACCTGCTCACTTTTAGCCATTTGTACACATGCTTGTGAATCACAATACACTGGGACAGGCTTTTTTACAGACACATGGAGATCCGGGAGCAACCGCATAAACCATACCAACTCATTACACAAAGCAGACAGGCTTGCATACTCCACTTCAGCAGTGGAAGTAGCAACAGTGCTTTGTTTTTTAGCTTTCCAATCAATCACAGATCCACTGTATTTCACAACACAACCTGATGTGCTTTTGCGATGTGCCACATCCTTGGCAAAATCACTATCAGAGTAGCACACGAGTTCTGGCACTTGTACAGGAGTTATACACAAACAGTAATCCATAGTACCTTTGAGATACCTTAGCACTCTTTTGACACCTTGCCAGTGGTATTGGGTGGGCTGAGCACTTGCTCTCGCCAGAATGTTGACACTTAGGGCAATGTCAGGCCGGTAAGCCCCTGCTATGTAAAGAAGCCTTCCAATAACAGACTGATACAGTTTTACATCCGGAAATAACTCATCACCAACATGTTTTGTGAACCCTGGAATCACTGGCATTCTTACAGCCTTGCAGTCAGACATGTTACACTTTTCCAGCAAGTTTTCAATCTTTTGTTTCTGGCTCAGCAGAAAACTTGGCTCTTTGTATTTCAACTCCAAGGTAATTTTGAACAGGCCCCAGATTTTTCATCTGAAATTTCTTGCCCAGTTCCCTGGTAAACACTTGCACCTGGACAACGACTAGAGCGCAACTGGCGGAAATCTCGACTCTTATCTGACAGGACACGCTATAGAGAATTCCTTTATTCCTATGGAGTGGCAATAGATGCAGCAAAGAAGACTTTCTTCTCTGCACGTATTGCATCTGCGATTTCTCATCCAGCAGAGCTGTTCAGGGTGGTAAGAGATTTGACTCAGCTACCCACTCCCCTGAACTCGTTGTTAGAACCTAATGTAGCTTGCTGTGATGCTTTGAATAATCATTTCACAGATGAAATCTCTCAGATAAGAGCCGATTTGGATGCCGGTGTTATAGCAGAGGTTACAAATGAAGTGTCCGGCAACCCCATGAATAGGATTATACTGGATCAGTTTCAGTCAGTGAGTACCGAGGACGTAGACAAGCTCCTTGGAAAGGTAAGGAGGACAACTTGCCTTCTTGATCCCTGCCCTTCATGGCTGGTTGTCCAGGGAGGAGTTGTGATTAAGACGCACTTAAGACATGTTATTAACGCATCCTTCAGGGAGGGCAATTTTCCAGCTTGTTTAAAAGAAGCAATTATACGTCCGCTTCTAAAAAAAGCTCTCCCTAGATCCCCTGGATATGAATAATTACAGACCAGTTTCCCATCTTCCATTTTTAAGCAAGGTGATCGAGAGGGCTGTTGCCCTTCAACTCCAAGCTGTCTTGGATGAAACAGATTATCTAGATCCATTTCAAACTGGCTTCAGGGCAGGATATGGAGTCGAGACTGCTATGGTCGCCTTAGTGGATGATCTACGCCTGGATATTGACAGGGGAAGTGTGACCCTGCTGGTACTCTTGGACTTCTCAGTGGCTTTCAATACCATAGACCATGGTATCCTTCTGGAACGCCTGAGAGGGCTGGGGATCGGGGGCACTGCACTTCAGTGGTTCCGGTCCTATCTCTTGGGTAGATACCAGATGGTGATGCTTGGGGACAGCTGCTCCTCGAAAAAGGAGCTTAAATCTGGCGTTCCTCAGGGCGCCATCCTGTCCCCAATGCTATTTAACATCTACATGAGATCGCTGGGAGAGGTCACCAGGAGGCATAGACCAAGGTGCTATCAGTACGCTGATGACACCCAGATATATCTCTCCATGCCTCGGATAATAGCATCGACTAAGGGTGGCATCTCGCCTCTAAATGAATGCCTTGAAGCAGTAATGAACTGGATGAGGAAAAACAGACTGAAGCTGAATCCAGATTAGACGGAGATACTTGCTGTCAAGGGCCCTAGCCCAGGTATGGAGGTTTGTCAACCAGTTCTAGACGGGGTCACACTTCCCCTGAAAGACTGTGTCCGCAGCTTGGGGGTGCTCTTGGACTCACCGCTTCAGATGACAGCTCAAATTGATGCGGCAGCCAGGAGCGCCTGCTATCAGCTTCGGCTGATACGACTGCTGCGTCCCTTCCTGGACTTGGAACACCTAAAAACAGTGGTACATGCGCTGGTAACTTCACGGCTTGACTTCTGCAATGCAATCTACATAGGGCTACCCATGTGCTTAGTCTGGAAACTTCAATTAATTCAGAATATGGCAGCCAGGTTGGTCACAGGAAGATCTAAAACTGACCACATAACACCTATTTTGAAGTCTTTACACTGGCTGCCTATTAGTTTACGGGCACAGTACAAGGTGTTGGTTTTTACCTTTAAAGCCCTTCATGGCTTGGGGCCAGCCTACTTGCGGGATCGCCTTCTCCCATATAATCCGCCCTGCACATTAAGGTCCTCTGGGAGGAATCTACTGCAGCCAATCAGAACTAGGTTGGCTGCGGTTACCCAGAGGACCTTCTCTTCGGTCACTCCCAAGTTATGGAATGGCCTGCTGGAGGAGACCCGGCACATTACCAGTCTTGACTGCTTTAAAAAAGCAGTCAAGACTGTTCTCTTCTGACAGGCCTTCCCAGACTAGTGTTCCACCGCCTCTCATCAATTGTCTCTTTGTTTTAATTGTTTTTAATTGTTTTTGTTTTTAATTTTTAGTTTTTAATTTTATTTTTAATCTGTTGTAATAGTTAGTGTGTTAGGGGGTTGGTGGGTGGGGAGGGTGGGCTACATTTTGATGTTTTAATATATTTATATGTTCTGTAATGCCGCCTCGATCCATTTGGGAGAGGTGGGATAAAAATAAATTTTATTATTATTATTATTGTGTACCACAGATCAGACACAGATCATCAACATAGGCCAGGAGTATTTCCAAATACTCCCCTTTACCTCTGACATATACACAGGGATCAGCAATGCTTTACTTAAACCCAGACTCCTGCAAAGCATTGTCCAAACAAACGTTCCAACAACGAGCAGATTGTTTCAAACTGTACAAAGTACGTCGTAAAAACCAAACAAAGTTTTTTCTCCCTTCAACAGCAAATCCATCAGGTTGTACCATATATGCGTCCTTACGCAGATCAGCATTGAGGTAGGAAGTGGTGATGTCAAAATGTGTGACCAGGGATCCTCTCTGCCCTGCAATGGCTAAGGCTAGCCGTATGGATTGCATTTTGACTGTTGGGGCAAAAGTTTCATCAAAACTTTCTTCTTTTTGGCTGAACCCCCTAGTGACCAATCTCACTTTGTGTTTAACCTGCCCATCAGCAGTGGTTTTCAACTTGTACACCCCCTGTAACCAATAGGAGTGACACCCTCTGGCATATTACAACTCACACAGAAAATAAACATTGTATTGTATAATGGAATCAATTTCACTCTGCATTGCTCCCCACCATGGCTTTGCTTCCCTTTTGGGCATATTGAGGACATCAGCAAAACAACTGGGCTCACAGTTAACCATACACACAAAAACAGACAATGACAAGTAAGGAGAAAAGCGCTTGGGCGGTTTGCCCTTCGTCTTCCTCTCTGATCTTCTTGGCACAGGCCGATCTGTCTCATCAGCACTGCTGGACCTTTTTACAGCTCATTTCTGTTTTTCCTCACCCTGTGGAGGCATCTCCTGCCTGGCAGTTCTCCCTCTCTGTGCCTCCCCCTCCACAGGCTCAGACTTAACCCCTGATGGACCGGGAGCAGAGTCAGGAGGCTGTTCCAGCGCAAGAGACCCACCAGAGACAGGAAGAAAGATTTCGGAAGCTGCTTGAACACGCGACCAGTTGGCGTGTTCTTCAAAGGAGGCATTTCTGGACACCAGACAATTCTTTCCCCTAGCAAAGAAACGATACCCTTTGCAGTTGGCAGCATAGCCCATGAACCTCAAACGCTGGGCTTTTGGCTCCTCTTTTCTTCTCTGGCTTTTGGGAATGTGCACCCAGGTAAAACTGCCAAAAACTCTCACGTGAGTAAAAGAAGGCTGCTTGCCAAACAGGTGCTCATAAGGAGTTGTCTGGAACATGGAACTCCAAAGCCTGTTGAGAATGTAGCAAGCAGTCAGCATCGCCTCTCCCCAGAAGCTCAGAGGCAAGTCTGCATCACAGAGCAAGCTGTGCCTGAGAATTTGCAAAACACCTCCATGCCTTCTCAGCTATTCCATTCTGAAAACCGGAATAAGCTGCAGTGGATCTGTGCACAACACCCTGGGAGTTAAACCACTTTTGCATGCTCTTGGACAGAAATTCTGCTCCTCGATCCATCTGTAGAGTTCTTACTGGACAATCAAACTGCCTCTCCACATAGGCACACCAGTTTTTGAGTATTTGACACACCTCAGACTTTTGCTTCAGCAAATAACACCATGTGTACCTACTGAAATCGTCTACAAACAGAACAGAAAAATGTGCACCCCCGAAGGATTGTTGACTCATTGGACCAATGATGTCAAAATGCACCAGCTGGAAAGGAGTATCAGAAACTCGCGTACTGAACCTGGGGGCAGGAAGCTGTTTTGATTTTGACTGTTTACAGACAGCACAGTCAAGGAACACATCACAAGACTTTAGAGAACACCCCTTACAGCTTACAGCTAACTTTTTCAACACAGAAAAGCTAGCGTGCCCCATCCTGCGATGGAGCAAATGAACACACTCATCATGTTGTGGCTTGTTGTCAAAATCAGCACAAACACTGTGGTGAGGTTTCAGCTGGTACAATTTGTCTGACAATTCAGCCACAGCACACACAGCGCCACTTTTTAGCACTTTGTCCAGCTTTATGGTGAATACTACCTCGAATCCATGCTCTGTCAGCTCTGACACAGAGAGCAGACAGAAATCAAGCGAGGGCACAAACAACACATTGTCTAGACACATGCCTTCTCCCTGGACCTTTGCTTTGGCACCATCAGCCAGGGACACAGTAGAGACACTGGCAGGGTTGAGGTATTCAAACAAACCCTCAGAGTTCACAAGGTGCTGTGAACAACCACTGTCTAGGAGCCAGCAAGTGTCATCAGTGTCCAAGGACTCTTCAGCTTCACTGCCAGTTGCCACAGCAACGCATGGATGACCTCCAAGACCTCCTCCTTCTCTGAAGCCTCTGCCCCGGCCACGTTTCTCACCTTGTTTCAACAGCAGACAGTCTCTCTTGAGATGGGATGTAGACCCACAGTAAAAACACTTCCTCACTGCATGCGCTCGCACCAGCCCCTCCTGCTTGCATTCACCAGCCGAAGCAGACTTTTTTCCGGCACTCGACTCTCCGGACATCTGGATGGGAGGCAGATTCCTGCGAGCCTGCTTCTCTTCCTCCTCCAGAAGTCGAGCTGTCACCAAGGAAACCGTCAGATCTCTCTCGGGCACAGCCACCAGTGTGGCCACGATCATCTCCCAGCTGGAATCCAAGGAATTCAAGATGCAAAGAACCTTGTCTGGCTCAGTCAGCACTTTGCCTCTCTCTCGCAATGCTGCGAAGAGATCAGCTAACTCCATTAGGTGATGCTTGACGGAGTATCCAGGTAATAACTTTGTGTTATACAGTCTGGAAGCCAACGAATACTTTGAGCCGGTGGTTAAACTGACATAGACCTGCCGCAGTGCCATCCAGCTCGTGGCGTGTCAAAATCGCGAAAATGAACAAGCTGGTCATCTTCCACAGCCAGGAAGAGCAAAGACATAGCTTTCCGTGTAACTCTGGCTGCTGCTTCCGCATCCCGTGGCAGGTCAAGGGGATCTGTGAAGGCTCCCCACACACCTTCCCCTTGCAGGTACCGCTCCATCTTGGCAGCCCAGGCTAAATAATTGGTTCCATTCAGCCTAGGCAGGGACTGGACCGCAGGAAAAGCCTGAGCCATGACTGCTCAGTGTTTCAGTTCAAAAGAAAAAACACATGCCAGCACCATAAATAAAAAAAACCAGCCCCAAAAAGAAAACAGCTGAAGGGGCGCAGCAGAAGCGTGCTGGGCCCATAACCTGTCAGGAAAAACCAGGGTGTCAGCCGAAGACAGCTGACCCCACATCTTCATGCCTGGAGAAAAAAGCCAGCACACATAGCTTCATTGGCTAAGTCTAACAGTCTTTATTTGAGTTACATGATCAAAGCAGGAAAGCAGCAAAGGAAAAAAGCAGTAGTAGTAAACACAAAGGCCTTCACACACCTCACATATAGCATTTGGAAACAGACAGACGTCATGAGTTTCACACAGGAAAACATAGCACTGGTCCTGTGTGAAACTAGAAACTAGAAACAGACTAAATATTCTACCTATCAGGAAAACCATTCCGTTCCTGTCTCCTCTCAGTGCTCACAGCTGGCGACTTTGAAGAGAAGCAGCAACAGGGAACAGAGTTGTTTTGCAGCGCAGTTAACCAGTTCCTCTTGGAGCTTGGGACTGACTGCCAAGCTCATCATTCTTTAACAGACTTTGACATTCAGCATGTAGCTGGAAGTTCCAATATGGTTGCAGACTCCTTGTCATACAGAGAACTGAAGAGAGGTTAAGAGAGATGAGCTGTACATGTCTGTTATTGATAATATGGCTAACCTGTACTGTTGTGTGTTTGCATGTATTCTCTGACTCTTCCTTTTTTAGGTCACAGGATGAAATCCCAGCCGGTGTGGCTCCAGCATTTAGCAGGGGGTGGTGGCAGCAAGAATTAGTAAACACTGAGGGAATTTCCAGCTCCTTTTCAAGGGTGAAAGTCAGGCTTGAAGGAGCTGGAAATAAACTCCAGTATGACAGATGGCTATCTAATGCTCTGCAGGTAAAGTGTGAGGGTGGGTATTCACAACTAATCCAGCAGGTCTTTTGGCAATGATACTCCTTGGCAGCAAATCACTTGGGTACACATCTAAAAAGGACTTGTTCTGATATAATAACCGTAATATCCGCGCTGTGTACATCTTCACATGTAATCAAAGAGAACATTTCTGCTGTGGTTGATTTCAATGAAATTGTCAAACACTCCATATATAGTAGAAGCCGGGGAAGAGCAAATCTGATCTCTGCTCTGAGATTTCCTGTTTTGATCAGAGAATAGTGATCTGCGCAACTCTGTCCAAGAGTGAGGTCAAAGGAATAGCCATGGAGAAATCATTGCAATTAGAAGCGAATGATCCTTCATTTCTTTCTCTGTCACTTGTACTTTTGCATGAACTCCCTCACACAATGTCCATGGGCATAATCAGGCTGGAGGGGCTTAGATGGGACAAGAACCCCATCAGCATATAATGCTACAAAACTGACATGGAAGTGCTTGAAATTGAAGGGGTTTCTGGCATAGTCTAGACTGAAAGTGGCATTGTCAACAAATTCTGTGACTATCTGCTTAGGCAGTTACTCTAGGAAGAGGTTTTCCTGGTTGCATATAAGGCTGCCTCTGGGTATGCTGAACACCTTCATTCCCACACACCCAATGGGGTACCTGACATTAGAAGTAAGAAGGGCCTCCACGTGTCCCAACTGTACACCTAGTGATATTTTTACCCTCTTCACAAAAAGAGATGCATTTACAATGTGAGCTTTGTAATTCTCATTGGCATCCCCACTCACCGAGCAGAATGTACCTTTGCCGTGAGTTTAATTTTCACATCCACTCCATTCAACAGCATTTTATCCTGAAAGAACAAATTACTATGCATAAGATCCCATTTATGGCTGTTTGATATTAGGGATGCCCTAGCTCTAAATCCCACACTGCCAGCCTCTGTGAGAACTGTTTGCTCCAACTTTGCTGTTGAATCTTTATAAAAATCTCCAGCTGTGAACTGGGTGCTCAGGGTATCTTCACTGCAATTCAGAATCAGCTCTAGCATGACTCGACCGGGGTAACGGTTGTTGCTCTGACTGATAAGCCGGTCCCCCAGTGTGACATCCAATTGACTAAAAAGAGAGGCTATGGGATAATTGATGAAGACCACTTTGGCATCAGCTGCAACATCTATGCCATCTTCTCTTGTGATTTTGCAAGAAATGTACAGAAGGCTGTTATCCAAATCAATATAACTTTCACTATTTCCTGTGATGTAAAAATCGAGAGAGGCATTGGGGGACAGGGCAGCCAAAGGTGGAACTTCAATATACATACTGCTTCCAATGTTGGTTTGAGTCGGTGATAATTGAAAGAGATCCAGTTCAGAATTGGTATATTCTTCAGAGGCTCCGTGAATGAATGCCATCTTAAACTATATTTCTTCTATTCCTCTTCACTCTCCTCTTTTACTTCACGTCACTTTTCTTCTTCTCCTTCCTCTGCTTCTCAAGTTTTGTTTGCCATAGTCCCTACCTTTTTAAAGGCTTTAGGAGGTCTTCGGCATTGATGAGACAGATTGTGCTTAACTCTCCTCCTTCTTTTCAGATACGTTATACCAGCTCCCTCCTCAGGATTCATTTTTTTATAACATGTCCCACTACATCATCAGCAACGTTGTGCATAGCAGTCTTAACATGAGGCTTAATAAATTCCAGACCTTCCTCAAAAGAGGAACAGCTTTTCAAAAAAGTTTCCAAAATATGTCACCCAATCCTGCTCTATACATAATGGGGGCTCCACAGAAGCTGGATACCCTATGACCTGCCTGAGTCTTGTAGTAAGCCTTGTAAGCCTTGAAGCCTCCATAATCTTGTAACACAACCATTTTTAAAATTTACAGTCACCTTTTCCAGAACGTGCAACTTCACAATCACCTTCCCAACATGGAATGGCACATGTTTATTCTGATCCATCTTTATTTCAATGATTATAGTATCAAGGTGGTGCTTACTAACGGGAACGTAGTGACATTTATCATATGTAATGGTGATGCAGCCATGACTTTTCCCTTGGACAGGTATACAGGGTGGCAAGGGTACAGAGAAATCCCCCACAATCTGATGTTCTATGATATTTGTGTACAAATACAATGCGCTGAATCTTTGTGTAATATTTGCTGTGAGAAAATACTTTCCTAGAAGTCTGCTGAAAATTTGGCATCTCCAGCATGTGGATTAAATCATCACTTGCTGAAAAGTTAAAAATTTCAGAGCTTCTAAATCAAACTTTACCAGTCAGGGTATTGTCAGGGAATCAAAGCATGGAACCCTGGGGAAATGCTCAGACTACTGCAAGGCATTGCATCATACTCCAGCAGTGTGTATTGCAAGACACTGCATCATGTACTGGAGTGGTGTGCATACCCCGTAGCTCATTGAATGTAAATGGTATATAAGGCAGCTACGTCCAGTTCATTTTTGTCGTTTGACCAAACCCGGTGCCTGGCGTAAGCTTTTGTCAGTCTGTTTTGTGTTCTTGTACATATCAGAACCTTGAAGCTAAGATAAAGTGCCTCCTGCTTGGACGTAAGCTTCTCTGTGTGAGTATCCTTCTTGGGAGCAGAGTTTATGCTGTTGGTTTGCTGAGAACCTTTTTTACGCTGTCTCTCCATGGGGGTTGATTTTCTCATCTTTCTCCCAACAGGTATCATAGACAAGCTATACTTCAGGGTAGTTTGGGGTCTGTCTGTATAATGTTATTCATGGCCTTCAAAATCTCCCCAATATCCTTGTAATATCCTTTGTGCAGCTGGAACTCCCATTTCCTTAGACCAGGGCTTTTCAAACGGTGTGTCATGACCCATCTGTGTGTTGCCTGAAGAGTACAGGTGTGTCGCCTCCCCAGGGCTGAGAAAAAACTCCCATGGTGGATGGCACTTTTTGGGACTCTGGAGCTGAATCCTGGGGTTCATCAGAGACTTCCCAGCTTCTCCAACTGCTGTCTCCTCCACTTCCTGCTAAGAATTTACCTGTACTTGAAATGAACACAGCAGTCCTTCCGTTCTTGGAGTAGGAGGACAGGTGCCAAAGAACCTGATCTCTCCCTCCTTCCCTCAATTCCAGGGAAGCCCCAATCCAGTTTGCCACTTTCCCCATCCATGCCCATGGGAGAGTCAGAGGAAGATGTGGTGGCAAAATTCAAGCAGCGTGAGTTCCCCAATGAAAGCATTCCCCTGCCGCCAGTGCCATGCCTCAACTTGACTGCTGCCCTCGAGGAGGAGCTGGGCCAATGCCAGGAGATGCTGTGGGGTCCTGTTGGAGCCAGGGTCAAGAAGTTCAAGGTGGTCTACTTGGACAGGCGCTGGAGCAGAGATGCAAAGGCAGCAGCGGATTAGAGGACACACCGTCCAGCTCCCTTGCGCCCAAGGCGCACAAGGAGACGATGATGCCTCTGCTGCTGAAGGTCCCTAGCCTGGCTAACGGGACGCATGGAGCTGAATCCCAGAGTTCCTCAGGGACTTCCTGGTCTCCAACCACCACCTCTGCTGCCCTGCTGCTGCCTCCTCTCTGGCATTGAGGCCACCCGGACAGCTGCAGTTCCCCCAAGCAGCACCATCCAGTAGCTGCAGCAGCATCAGCGACGCAGAAAAAGGAGGAACAGGCAGTAAAGGGACCACCAATTGGAGCTCCACCAATTTGAACTGAGAAGATGCTTCCTGCTTGGGTAGGTGCTGGGGTGCCAGAGAAGCAGTGGAGGGGCTGTCTTCTTCCTCCTTTCATTGACTTGCAAGTGACAGAGGAGAAAAAGAGCTCGCGCCTCTTGTGGGCAAAGCACTCCCTGTAGACTGGTCTGGCAGATGGAGGCTTCCTTATGGTCTTTTAGTTTTTCTTCTGCCAATATCAGAGACAGCAAGGCAAGGATCAGGTGGGAGGGAGCTGCCTCTGTGTACTGCGCATGCCTAATCTGTTAGAAAGAGTGGAAGTGAATGTGAAAAGGCGGGCTGGTCTGCAGGTTTTTGCAACAAGGGATTGTTCTTTATCACTGAGACAGTGGAATGCTGGTGCTGTTATTTTCTTAGTTACTTACACTGCAGCTGGATTACTCCTGAAATGGATGTTTCTAATTAAGAAACAAAAAGCTGGTGAAGATGAGGTCTGCAATGAACAAAATGTTGCAGCTGTAGAGGAAACTGCCCAAGAATCAACTGCTGAATGGTCTATAGTAGGTAACAAGTGTAAAGGCAAAACTTCCAAGTTTGTTTGTACAGTAAAGATTACATGAAACTAGGGTTCACATTTTCTGGAAATGAAAGCAATCCTTGTGCTTGTTTAGTTTGTGGGGAAATACTTGCAAATGAAAGTATAGTACCACACAAATTAAAACGTCATCTTAGCACAAAGCACAATCATTTGTCAGAAAAACCATTAGAATACTTTGTTGAGCTTTCAAAATCTATAAAAAAGCAGTCTGCATCACTCACAAAGAGAATGAAGACATCAGAGAAAGCTCAAATGGCAAGTTACTTGGTTGCTAAAATAATTGCCAAAAACAAGCAACCCCACACTATTGCTGAAATCACCATAAAGGAATCTTGCTGTGCTACTGTTCAAACAATGTTTGGGCCAGAATTTGAGACAGAAGTTAATAAAATCCTTTTGTCAGAAAACACAACTGGAAAACATATTCAAGACATGTCTGATGACATTAAGCAACAAATGAAGGATTATTTTTAAAGATGATAACATGATCTTTACGTTGCAATTAGACAAATCAACAGATGTTTGTGGGTTATAGCATAGTTACCGGTTTTTATACGTTCCATTCACAGTGACAGAATTATTGAGCAACTCTTGTGGTGGCTAGAACTTCCAATGAGAATTAGAAGTGAAGATATTTAAAACTTTAGATTCCTTCATGAAAGAAAATAATTTGCAATGGTTAAATTGTGTAGGAATATGCACAGATGGCTCACCCTCAACAGTTGGTTCAACAAAAGGTTTTACAGCTTTAGCAGAGAAAGAGAATAAAAATATTATGTTTACTTATCACTTTTTACATCGCGAAGCATTAGCTGCACAAACCATTGGAAATGAACTAAGATAAGTTATGGACAAAGTGGTTCAAATGGTCAATTACATTAAAAGTAGACCCCTTAAATCAAGATTATTTGCTCATATTTGTGAAGAAATGGGAGCAAAGTTCAAAAAGCTTCTACTACACACAGATTTTCGTTGGTTTGTCAATGCTTTGTCATGTATATGAATTGAGGGAAATCATGCTTAAACTTTTTGAGGAAAGTCAGCAACAGGAATTCTGCACTCTACTTCAAAACAAACTTTGGTGGACTTCCGATCTGATGGCGGAGTGAATGGCCACCTAGGACAATCGCTGTCACTAGCTTGTCACTGCGAGCGGCTATTCCAGGCTTTTTCCAACTCAACTAAAGTAAAACTGACGATCTGAAATTAGATCACCAGTCTTTGTAATCCTGGATAAGAACTCCTCCGGTAAAAGGAGTCCAGAGGGAGTTCATCGGGGATCCGAGATTGCTAGCCCGCAAGCCAGAGGTGTTCATCACGGGAAGGCAAGCGGACAAAGGCAAGAGGTCGAAGAACTTCCACAGCCGCCCGTTGTTTGCTGTTGATGGAAAATTCAATTAAGCAACGCCCAGACTTTTTTTAACTTCTGTAAGTAACCTAGAAGATCTCTTTTTCCTTTGTTAAACATTAAGTTGCTACCTATCTGGAACTAAGAAGATAATTCCAACATTTGAGGAATAGAGTACACCACAGATAAATTAAAATACCAGGATAATTCTCCATAAGACTGAAGGAGCAATCGTTTAAAATAGAGTTCTGTCTTGACAATTAAGTGTGTTTTGTACCTTTTTTTGAACTTTTGAACTTTCAGTAGCTGCTGCCAAAATTTACTTTATCATACAAAAAGCCAAAAATAGCAGGATTTTCGAAGATCATAGTACAGAGCTACCTTGGATACAGTGTGGATTTTCCTCTCCCCCCTTCATCTTTTGGAGGACTTTTGCTTTCATATTTTAGACTTTCACTTTTGACTCTATCTTTACTTCACAAATTGTTTATATTTTTGGACACAAAGTTAAAATAAAATAAATAAGAAAACTTTACAATAGAGAAACTGTTATTTAAAAAGGCTACAGCAGAGACACGTTTAGAGCTTGGGATTTTGGACTTTAGAGACAGCGGTAGAAAAGAGGAATGAATGGTTTCTGAGACATTGCAGAGACGATAGAGATTTCTTAAGACTCACAAAGAAATTTGAACTGGGACGTTTTAAAAGAAAGACAGAAAGAGGTAAAAAAAGAGTCGTAACTAAAGAGGGAGGGGAAAAGAAACATAACTGATTGACAAGTATACATGAATTAATTTAGGGGGAAAATTGATTACTTAAAATTGATTAAGACAAGCAACAATCAAGTTGATTTAGATATATAAATAAGAATAATTGTCTTATAAAAAAAATAGAAATATAAATTTGCTTAAAATAAGATATTAAGATCTGTATGTAATGAATTAACATTAAAATGCTTTCTTTTTAAATATCGGCTAAACTCTTGACAGTTAAATTTCCATTATCTCCTAATTTGATTAATTGTGTTTGAAAGAAATGACTTTGTGTACAGTGACCTTGAAGCTGCAGTACCACTGATAACAATTAATTTACACAGCTGTACCAAGAAGCGAAAGTTAAACTGAATTTGTATGTTAAACAAAATAGAAAAGTTCTGGAACAGAACATTACAGTGCCTCAACAGAACCATCTATTGTCTATTGCCTATTGAACAAAATTTATTATAACAGTGTTAATAGAGGTTTTTTTATATAAGTCCTAATAAGTTAAATAATATAGAATTTCCGACTCTGAGAAAACAGATGAAGCACAAGAATGGCAACAGGCACCAGAAAGGCTCAAATTAAACAGACAATGAGCCAAACAACAGCACAACAAGCAAGACGGTCTTCTCTGGACTTAACATCTACATCATTAGACACAAACCTAATCCTTGAAGAATTGCGCAGATCCAGAAATGAGATACGTCAAGAAATATGACAGGATATGAAAGAAACGAGCAGAAATCAAAGCAGAAATTAAGAAGGAAATAAATGGCCTAAGTAAAAAGATGGACTTGACGTTAAAGAAAATATCCACAATAAAAACAGACATAATAACTTCGCAAGAAAGGACAAAACAAATGAAAGAAAAAACACAACAGATTAAAAAAATAGAAGAAATGAGACTAAACAGGATGGATATGAGATATAGAAAACGATGTTTAAAACTGAGGGGCCTAATGGAGCAAAATCAGGAAAAAATCTATGATACAATAATACATTCACCTATAGAATACATACAACTACCGGAAGAAAGACTACACGCAAGTATAGAGAAAATCTTCAGGGTCAACTCAAGAATCACTAGAAAATGAAACCAACCAAGGGACATTGTGATTAGCTTTACAAACGTAAGAACAGAAGAAATCATATTACAGAAAAGCTATCAAGAAAAATTATATATAGATTCTCAGGAGATAAAAATTTATAAAGATATACTCACTAAAATCTTGAAAAAGTGACAAGATTATAGATTATTAACACAACTACTTCTAAAGAATAATATAAATTATACTTAGAACAGGAGATATATTTAATTTTAAGCAAAAAAGATATAGAGTAAATAACATAGAAAAAGCAAGAGAAATCAGTGAAAAATTAAAAAAGAGAATTTGAAAGATTAGAAAGAAAAGAAATGAGAAAAGACAGACAACAACCGCCAGAGAGAAAAGATCAGGAAGAAATTTTGGGAGCAGAAGATGGTGAGCAATGACCAGGAGAAACTGACTCATCAGAGGACCTCAAGGAATCAGAAAGGAGCCAAGAAAAGGAAGAAGGAGAATGTCAATTAGAGAGTGAAATAGAATATATAGAAGAAAACTAAAAGACAAACAAAAACAAACAGAAAAATGGCAACTAGAGATTTGAAAATACTGTCTTAGACCATTAAAGGACTGAACTCACAGTACAAACGACATGTCTTCCATTACTTAGAAAAACCAAAATTTGATATAATTTGTCTACAAGAAACACATAGATCTCAAAAAGATACAAAATATTTAAAAAATCCAAAATTGTGACAATGTTCTACTGTGTCTTATGAAAAGAAAAATAGAGATGTGGTCATCTATATTAATAGCAACTACATGGTTCAAGAAACATTTGCAGACACTGCAGGACATTATTTAGGCCTTGGAAGTAAATCTACAAGGAGTTACAATGCTAACAGTTGGAAGAAGCAAATTACCAACTTTACTAATAAAAATCACCAAGACAACATTTTGATTCTGGAGAATATGAATGGGGTCCTAAACCCACTGAAAGACAGAACAGCAACAAAACCGATAAAGAAAAATCAAGGAAAACTGCCACAAAACTTTTTCAGAATGATGGATGAATTGGCACTAATAGACATCTGGACATTTAAATATGAAGCTGAAAAGGATATACCTTCTACTCCGACAGACACAATTCCATGTCAAGAACTGATCCTTTTTTAATCTCAAAAATATTGCATACATATATCTATGACATGGAAATTTTACCAAGTGTGACTTCAGATCATAACCCAATTCTTCTGTACCTTAAATTGAAACAAAGCAAAGAATTTAACTGGAGATTAAATTATAACCTTCTCAAGGAATGTGAACAAGTCAAAAGTTTGAAAGACACCATCCAAAAGTATTTTGAAGAAAACATAAAACCAGATATCTCAATGAAAACAGTCTGGGACGCTAGAAAAGCAGTTATAAGAGAACATCTGATAAAAATGGGAGCCCAAAAGAAGAAAAAGAAAGAGCAACAACTGCAGAATCTATTACAAACTTTAAAAATGAAGGAGAAAGACTTACGGAATAATATTTCAAATTATAAATTAAGAATGGAAGTAAAGTTTGTACAAGACCAAACTGCAGCAAAAAATAGGGTAGAGGTTGAGAAGAAAATGAAATATTGTCTTTTAAACCACTTTGAACATTCAAATAAACCTGGTAAATGGTTAGCTTACAAACTTAAAAAAGAGAGAGAAAAAAAGAAGGATATTTAAAATGAACAAAGGACAAGAGAGACTATGGACCAAAGACAAATCAAGAAGATTTTCTATAACTATTATACACACCTATACTAAAAGGACATGCCACAAGAATTAGAAAACAAGAAAACAAAGACATATCTTGATAAACAAAAAATCCCTACAATATCCGAGGAGCATAAGAAAATTTTAAATGCTTCCTTTACAACAACGGAAGTCGCTGAAGCAATAAAAAGACTGAAAATACCAAAAGCCCCATGTCCAGATGGATATACAGCCAACTTCTATAAAATTTTCAAATCAGAAATATAAGAACCATTAACCAAAACCCTAAACGAAATCAGACAAGAGGGTCTCCCAGAAACATGGAAACAAGCAAACATAACATTAATACCAAAGGAGGGGAAAGACCATATGCAACCTGAAAATTATAGACCCACATCTCTGTTAAATACTGACTATAAAATCTTCGCCATTATATTAGCCAAGAGATTTAAAAAAGTTTTACAAACAACGATACATCCAGATCAAAATAGTTTTCTGCCCAACTGACACTTGAGAAACAACACAAGAATTTTGCTAAATACAACAGAACACTTCGATAAGTGAAATAAAAAGAAATTGGACATTCTTTTCTTAGATGCCAAAAAAGCATTCAATAA
Source organism: Iguana delicatissima (assembly GCA_948472985.1). NCBI lineage: Eukaryota > Metazoa > Chordata > Lepidosauria > Squamata > Iguanidae > Iguana > Iguana delicatissima. The sequence continues at coordinate 30,477 of CAOKZL010004137.1, forward strand.
AGTTAGATGGACATTTATGATTGAATCACTGGAAAGAATGGACTGTAGAGACAATTTTGTCGGTAGAAGAGATTTACAAAGAACAAAAGGCAAAACTCACTATAAATGGCGAACTAACAGAAGAGATAAGTATCAATCTGCTTTTATTCATATCTACACTGGAAATAATAAACAACATTATTCCATCTGACCCTGAAATAAAAGGAATTAAAATTAAAGATCAAGAATACAACCTTAAAGCCTTCGCAGACAACTTGGTATTTTTTCTAAGAGCCAATATCTGGAGCTAAAGAACTGGTCCATAATTTTAAAAAATTTGGAGATGCAGCTGGTATGAAACTAAATAAAAACAAATCATACATAATGGTAAAGAATATGAGACAATCTAAGAAAGAAGAGATAACAAAAATAACTGGATTCAAAATTGAGAAGAAAATAAAATATCTGGGTATATGGTTCACAGAAAGTAATAAAGATCTGTTTGACAATAATTACATTAAAATATGAGAAGAAATAGCAAAAGATTTGAAAAGATGGTCCAATTTATGTTTATCCTTACTGGGTTGGATAGCGGTGATTAAAATGAATATCTTACCTAAATTAAATTCTTTGTTTCAAAACTTACCAATTATCATGAATGATACGCCTATCCAACAATGGGAAAAAGAATTGTCAAAATTCATCTGGTCAGGTAAAAAACCAAGAATTAAATAGAAGCTACTGACAGAACAAAAAACGAATGGAGGCTGCGATCTCCCTGATCTAAAGCTATACTACTATGCAAATACAATGGTTTCGATACAAGACTGGATCACTTTGAAAGATAAAAGAATACTAACAACAGAAGGATCAAACATGCGGTTTGGATTCCGTGCTTATCTATGGTACAGAAAAGAGAAGATCGACAAAGACTTTTGCAATCATTATCTGAGGAAATCATTATTAAAAACTTTGAAAAATGTTAAAAAAATACTTATAACAAAATACCACCTTGGCTCTCCCCACAAGAAGCCTTCTATGGGAAATGGATAGACCAACAAGAAGAATGGATTAGATATAAAGATCTGATAACTCAAGATAAACAAGAAGGAATTAGGATTTGAACCTGTGAGGAACTCTACATGCAAGGCTTTAAAATTAATTGGTTTCCGTACCTTCAACTGAAAGAACGATTTAAAATGGATCAAAAATTAGGAGACTTCTCAACCCATATAACGAACTAGAGACAATTATATTTCTTAAAACAAAACAAAAGATCTCCTATTTTTATAAATACTTTCTAACCCGTAAATCAGAAGATGAGACAATAAAAGATGTAATGGTAAAATGGGCAAAAAATGTACATGAAATTCCATTCGAATATTGGGAATCTGCGTGGAAGAACACAAACAAATTTACTAGCTCCCAGGACTTAAAAGAAAATTTTATAAAAATGATGTACAGGTACCTCACATCTGAAAAAATAGATAAAATCTACCACATAGGAAACAACAAATGTTGGAAATGTAAAGACAATGTAGGTTCATTTTATCACTTATGGTGGACCTGCCCAATAACAAAAAAATATTTAAAGTGTTGTTCCCCATGCTACCAGAGCAATTCCTACTAAATATGACATTTATGTTTGAGAATAATTTCCTGCAGATAAACGAACGGATACTACTATACTTAATAACGGTGGCCAGAATGATCTTCGCAAGATCTTGGAAAACATCGAATGTACCAGACATAGAACAATGGATTTTAAAAATAGTAGAACTGAAACAATTTGATTTACTTTCACATTATATAAAAGGAAAACAAACTAATCAAACTAATCAAATAGAAAAAAATTGGGAACCAGTAATAACATATGCGAATAGATATGTTTATTGATTCTAACAGATTACAGTATAAAATATAAAAAATGATATTTGTTATAAGGGCAAAAGAAAATTAAGATTTGATTAAAAATTGATCGTTTTGATTAAGTAGATTGGCAAACATGACATATGGAGTAGTCAGAAATACTCAGAGTTGGACGGGAATAGGTTTTCTTTACACACATTGTAATAATGTAGATAGAAAACAAAAAGGTTTTGTAAAGAAGTACAAAGAAAGTGTGTACTCAAACAAAAATTTTAATTCAGGTGTAAGATGAGGGGAGTTTCTTATGTATTGGTGAAAATGAAATAGCACAAAAATAAAATTCTGGATAGACAGCAAAAGGAAGTCAAAAAATGAAGAAATTTAAGCTTGTTTAATAACTTTCCAATAGATAGCAAACAAGGATTATGAATGAAATTTCTTTTACTATGATTTTTGCGTGTATATATTTGGAAATATTGAATATAAGAATAATTTTGAAATGTGTTTATTCTTTTTTAATTATGAGAATGTTTTTATAAAAAGAAAGAAACTTTGGTGCACAAAATTGGCGTATCTTGCTGACATATTTGAACATTTGAATAAAATAAACACCAGTATGCAAGGAAAACAATAAATTTTTTCTATGAGACACAAAATATCAATTTGGAAAAGGAAAGTAAAAGAAGGAAATTTTGAAATCTTTTCCAAAACTGCTGAGTGCAAGCTAAAATGTGATATCAGCTCACTAACTGTTGACCATTTAACATTGCTTGTTGAGGAAGTTCATCATTCCTTCCCAAATGTTGAAATCCAAACTATGATTGGATCAGAAATCCATTTCTTTCAAGTGCAACAAGGAACTTTTCACTTATTGAAAAAGAAGAGTTAGCTGAAATAAAAAACGATTGAGGTCTGTTACTAATTTATGAAGAGGGTGACCTAGATTTTGGATTTGCGTTTCAAATATGCATCCAAACATAGGTAAAAAAGCATTAAAAATTCTTCTGCACCTTCCTGCTACATACATCTGTGAAGTATAATTTTCAACAACGATAAACTTGGTACTGAAACATGGAAGCTTAAAAATGCTTGATGACTTTCTTCCAGCTTGGGTGAGAGTGGGAAGACACAGCTCTTGGCTGTCGCACCCAAGAAGCCGCTGAAATTGCAGACTGCCATGGCAAACAAACTAGTCTGTGGCTAGTTCTGCCCCCCAGGATTCAGCGGTACATCTAAAGAATTGGCAGAAGCCGATTCTTTAGATGCACTCCTCCTCTGACAAATGCCATGTTCGTGAGGAGGAGGATCAACCAGAATGCTACCGTTGCCATTTAGTCTCATCTGTATTGTCGGGACACAGGAGGGTGTATTGCTCTCCCCTCTCAATTCTCGCTGCCAAATCTCTTCCGTCAACTGAGTTCGTGACAGATTTGGTGTTGTTACAATCTATTTTTGATTTTTGTTTCTTGAAGACGGAAGAGCCCTGAGAAAAGACAGCAGAGCTTATCCTTTGAAAGAAGAAGCCTCGCACTGAGAGCAACAACTTTCATTGCCCGTTTCGTCTCGCTCTCGTTTTTTTTTTCTTGCTCTCTTTGTTTGTTAAGACAGACTAACACAACTGTGAAGGAAAAGAGAGAGATTGAGGTTTTGGAGCCTTCCTTTTGTTTTCTCTTTATTTTAGTAGTCCTTGTGTGTATAGAGGGCAAAAAAAAATAACTCAACAAAGATGACTTACTGAGTATTGTTTATTGCTTACTGGACTGTGAGGATAGGTTGGACAGAACCTAAGTCCAAATAAAATGTATTTGATGTACATTTAAGTTTTGCACCTGGGAAGACAATGGATGATGCAATACCATGTAATACCTGCATGAGTCACTGGGGTTGTGTAATCCAGACAGGAAGGTTGCATCATACCTCTAGCAAGGGCTGCTAGAGTTGCATCAGCAATAGCTGTATATAAGGAGGTGTGTTCTAACCCTCTAACCCCTTTTGATGTCTGGAGAGCGGCCAGAGGCTATGTTCTGCATGCTGTTGAATGCTGAAAACTCCGCTGGAGATTTGTATATACTGTATGTATTGCAACTCAAGAGTAAAGCTTCCCATTGGAAGATAACATTTGCGTGGGAGTATTTTTCCAGGCTTCAGGGTTTTTGCTGCTAATGGTTAACACTCTGCTGGGACGCTTCAAGCTGTGTGAGTAAACTCTGCTGTATGGTGATTTCTAAACACTTGACTCTGGTGAACTGCCTTTTTGCCAGAGCTCAGTGCTGGAGGGAAGTGCTACCAGGATTTTTGTGTAGCTCCCATCACTCATCATTCCTCTGTCATTTGGACTTCAAATTAAGACCCAGAAGAGCAGTAGAAGGGGAAAAAGAAGGAGGGACTTGGGGCTCAATTTTTTGATTGGAAGGAACGGAAGGAATGGAAGTTACCTTACTTGTTGATCCCATTCGGCCCCTATACACTCTAAATACTCGTGGTCAGAGACTAATCACCTAACTGAAGTTAGTGAAAGAATAACTGTTAAAGAAAACTTGCTTCACGGAACGGAGGTGAACGACAAGCAGAAAAGCAAACTGAAGCACTAGTGATGATCCCTTACTTCAAGATGACACTCAGTCAGATCCAGTTGTTCTACAGTTAGATAAAAGATCTAAGAAAAAGGGCAAAAAGAGAAAGAAAAAAAATTAAAAGGAAAGTCATCTGTCCAAATTTGGAGAGGGAACTATTTAAAACTAGAAGGGTAGTAAACTTTAATTTTAAGAAACTGTTTAACCTTTTAGACAGCTCATCGAAGTCTTATATAAATTTGGGACGGACAGGGGATACAACAGCACATACTGTGAAGAAAGATCATAGAGGAAAGCTGTTGGTAAAATCAGCAAGCTCAATTCAGGCAGACTCAAATAACCCTTTAGGTTGTTTGATGAAGGGCAAGTTACCAGATAAATCAGAGGAGATTGGTATCAATAATATGGCCCAGCTGAATAGAAGGGAAAACAGCAGAACTCATATGCTCCTCAATTAAACCCCAATATTCTTCTTTTAGTCCTTAAAAGATCTCAACTGGTTTTTATCAATTATCTTAAGCCATATGGCTTTACTTCTCAATCTTATAGAAAACTAATTTTCTCCAACAGGCTAAAGCCCTGGGGATATTTTTTCTAAAAAAAGAAGACATAGAGAATATCCAATATTTATTTTATAATTATCTGACGGCCAGAGCTTTAATAACTTCTAAGGATGATACTATAGCTTTAAAGCTATGTAACTTTAGGAAAACATTTCTTTGACAACATATAGAAGTCACAAGAGTTTTTTCCTATGTAGCACCATACCCTTTATTAGTAAATACATCAGCCTGTAGGAAAAAATTAAACCATCTGAGAAATCTGCTAAGATGCCCAGATAGCTGAGGAAGTTGATTTAATCTGTTTAGATGATATACGGCCAAACTTTGAAACCTCCCACGACATACAGAATTCCCCAGATAACGTACTAGTGGATGAAATGCATGAATCTAGCTTAATAGAATCATTCACAAGACTTCCTCTTTAAGATAAACTATTCATCGTAGGTAGATTAAATTCGCTTCAAGCCAGGTTGAATAAATTATGTGAATCTGAGTATATAGCTTACACTAGGATCACACAAGTTGATGAGCCGGTCACTACTCCTATTAACCGCCCGGTGCTGGATAATGATGATATTTCACATGCTAACTTTTTGTCCAGTAACTTTAATATTCATAGAACAGGTGATATCAGGAACTTCTTTAAAGTGACGGATATCACTAAAACATCAAGGAATTATCTCCAATCAAACCCGATATCTATACATTCATCTTGACCTTTTATAGACTCACTTAAAATGCTCTCTTGGAATGTAGCAGGATGGTTTAATAAGTTACAGGATGAGGATTTTCTAAAATATCTACAGGCACATGACATTATTCTTCTCCAAGAAACATGGGTTCCAGATGGATGTATTATAAACCTTCAAGGTTTTACTTTCTATACCATTCCAGCCAGGAAGGTTATGAGGTCTGGAAGGCCTTCTGGAGGGCTTGCTATTTTGATTTCAATCTCGCTTAATGCTGTTATTTCTCAATCCCATACATTAAGTTCTTCTAATTTCTTAGTCTTAACAATCTCTAATATACTCCCTGAAATATTGTACATTATTTGTGTGTATATCCCCCCAGATAAATTGGGCATTAAGGAACATTCGCCCGGGGAAAACTGAGTCAAATTCTGGAGGAACTAGATATTTTATCCTCTAATCCAGTGGTTCTCAACCTGTGAGTCCCAGATTTGTGCACTTCAGCTCCCAGAAGCCCCAGCCACTATGGTCAATGTTCAGGGCTTCTGGGAGCTGAAGTCCATGAAGATCTGGGGACCCACAGGTTGAGAACCACTGCCCTAATCCTTGGGTGATTATAGGAGGAGATTTCAATGCCAGGATTGGCTTGGCTTCTCCTGATAACACAGTTTTTGGATTATGTTTGGATAATGTACCAGAAATTTCCCACAGAGTGGTTTTGGATACAACTCTCAATACCGCGGGGAAACATTTTTGTGAAATAATAATCAAATATAACCTTCAACTCTGTAATGGCCACGGCCTAGGAGACCCAAAAGGTTATTATACATTTATTTCTCCTAAAGGACATGCTAGTACTGTAGATTATTTTTTAGCCACTAGCCCTGTTCCTATATTTTGTGACTCATTTGTAATAACGCCTAGAGCTGAAAGCGATCACCATCCCTTAGAACAGCTTCTGGTTAAATCTGGTCCTAATCGCCCCCAATAGAGTGGATGGGTCTAATTACTTGGTCCTGGGAAGCAGGCGACTGAGGTGGAATGAACAGCTTCAAGATAACATTATTAATATCCTGGAATCTCCTGAATTTGTTAATCCCCAAGAAAAGTACTTATAATTCTGATAATTTCATTGAATCACATGAAATCTTATTATCCTCTTTAAAGTCAATTCTGACATCATCCTCTATTCCTAAAACTCTTAGGTTCTAACCCCGGACGTGATTTGATGAGAATTGTCGAAAAATCTAAGAAAGCATTACCTAAAGAATTAAGTAATTTAAAAGCAAAGTCCACAAAGGAAGTTATGAAAACGCAGTCACATATACCACGGCTGAAAAGTGATCATAAAACATTGTTAAAGAAAAAGAGATATAATTACTATGTAATGCAATGGAAAGAATTAGGCCATGCAGCCTACCAAAAAGACTCACAGAAATTCTGGCATATCATTGCACAAGCAACCAGAAGGGTAGATTATTCCCTGGAAGCAGTTATTCAAGCTAATGTATGGGAGAATTATTTTGCTAATATGTATAGCTGTAAATTTATTTCACCCCCTCAAGTATCCCTTTCTAACTTATCTAAACTTCCAGATTGGTTAGAGGTCACTCCGGATTGGGTTAAAAAAATTATGGCCAAACGATCGTCTAATAAAGCCCCTGGGGAGTATTCGATCCCCATGGAACTACTTAAGGTAAAACAAGAATATTGGGCCCCTGTTTGGGCCAAGTTGTTTACATAAATAAATAAATCTGGATGTATACCTGAGGGATGGAGATTGAGTATTATTGCTCCTATACGTAAAAGAGAAATAAAAAAATCCGCTAATTATATACCAATTAGCTTTTTAGACATTCCCTCCAAATTGTATGCGTGTTTTCGTTTGGAACATGTGGAGGACTGGGCTGATAGGTTAAATTTGATATCGGAAGCCCAGGCTGGTTTTCAAAAAGGGAAATCTACCATTGATCTGTGTTTTGTACTTAATTTTTTGATTTGTAAATATACTCTAAATATGAAACAAAAACTTTACGCTGCTTTTATAGACCTAAAGTCAGCCTTTGATTCAATTTCTAGGGACTTGCTATGGCATAAACTTGAAATTGCTGGCATTGATAGTCATCTCTTACATCTTGTCACTGACACCTCAATACAGGTCAAAGTTGACCTGGCAGGACACCTCACTCAGAAGATAAATACCTCTGTGGGTGTCAAACAGGGCTGTATTTTGGCACCCTTTTGTTTAATTTTTACATCAATGACATAGTAAAAGAGTTAGAGGGCCTACAGTTCACCCCAGTTACTATTCTTGATCAAAAACTTTCTTTGTTAATGTATGCAGATGGTATCATCCTTATATCTAGAATCCAGGTGGGCCAGACGCTTACTTGCCAAGCTCTTGTCATACTGTAAGAAAAATGCCTTAACAGTAAATTATAATAAAACTCAGGTTATGGTGTTTGGTAAGCGCCCTAAAATACATACTTGGCACCTAGATGAGCATAAAAAACAAGTGAAAACTTTTAAATATCTGGGCATGACTTTCTCAGAAACATCCTCTTGGAAACAACATCAGGTAAACATTAAAATGCAGGCATATAATCAGCCAAAGCAATTTTGAGCTTTGCTGCTAATAGGGGAGGGAATCTTGTAAATCCAGCTCTAACAGTTTTTAAAGCTAAAACGTTGCCACAGAGTCTTTACGGGGCAGAGATCTGAGGTACATCCAAGGTTTCTGGCTTAGAACCAGCTCAGAATTACTTTCTAAGGGCTTTATTAGGTCTTCCTAGGGACACCCCTACTGCCATGATCCGTTTAGAAACCTCTGTTTTGATCTTAGAAAGTCAAATACATAAAAGGTCTCTGTGGTACTGGTTTAAGGTTCAAGAGATGCCACTTTCTAGACTCCCTAAAAAATGTTTGCTGGAACTCAATAATGGGTTACCTGACAAAAATTGGGTACATGGGGTAGCCCAGTTAATTATTAAATATGGGCTCTCAATTGAAGACCTAAAAGGAGTCGATCAGTTTGCAAGGAAGAAATTAATTAATAATACAATACGGGAGGTTGCTATATTTGCAGACTTGCACGCTCTCCAAGGCTCCCTGTGTGCTCCCCTGTATTATAGACTTAGACAATTTGGTGACCATCCTGACTATTTTAACAATTTAACTTTTATTCAATTGCATTGTGCGTTTACAGAACTAAGAATAAATATGTTTGAGTCATCTGAAAGAGATGGGAGACTTAATAACATACCAAAAAACCTCCGCAGATGTTTAGCTGGCTGCCCTTACTCAGAAGATTTAACTCACTATTTAGTCTGCTGTCTTTTGTACAGTGGCCCAAGGGGAAAGACTCATTTCACCCTTAATTTGGAATAGATTTTTTTTGAACTTTCAAGAAATAGTTCTTTACCTCCTAATGGACACAGACAAATATGTGACTTGGTGTGTGGCTTTATTTGCCACTGCTGCAAAAAAAAAATTAGAAAGAAACATCTGGCAGAGATAGCTGTATCTGCAATGGTGACAAACTTATATAAAATGCTTAGTTTCTGACCTTTTTGTGATTTTACCCAAAGTGTATCACCTATGTCAAGGTTCTTAATTGTAAAATGTTATAGGTTGTTAACTTGTATTTTTGTATTTTTAAATGATATTGTTTTTTGTTTTTGTTTTACTGTATCGTTCAATTGTTTTATTGTTGTTTTTGGCAACGGCCATTGGCCAAATGCAAATAAAGTACAAAGTACAAATAGTGCACTAATTTATAGCCAAGTTCATAGTATTTACAGCTCCTCTCTCATCTTTCTTCTTCGTTTTCCATTTTATTTGCTTAACAGTCTAACAGTTTACTAGTTATTTATCAACACATTTTAAACCTGGTATGTAATCTGCATGAAAACAAAAGAACTTAAAAAAGAAGAAGAAGAAGAAGGAAGAAAAAAAGAAAAAAAGCTTTTAAAAAATTTAGTAAAATTCCCTGTACGTTAATTTAGGAGGATTGTGAAGTCAATATCCTTGCTAATATCTCATAGTGTATATATTTTTATTTTCTTCCCCCTTCTCCATTTTACACAGGTATAATTAAATATATTTGTTTATTGGTTTTCTTCTACTAATCAGCTGATTGACTACCTTAGTGATTAATTAATTTAATTAACTGATCAATTTAATTAACTAATTTAACTAATTAATTCATAGGCAGACTGATTAGTTAACTGATTGGTTAAGCAATTAATTAATTCATTTCCTTAGCATTAATTTGTGGACTGAATGACTACGTATATGAATTTAGGCTGAATTTAGGCTAGATAGTGATTATATACATGAGTTGCAAATATTGATACACTAACGGGAGGCTGAGGATTGAAAACCCACTAACCAATTAGTCACCCAATTTAATATTCTATATACAGACAAATCCACTCATTAAGTAATGCACAAGATGAGGTCAGGGGAGATGCGAGCGGGTGATTCCCAAGGGAGGAGAGATTCTTTGGAAGAACCACCAGACTATCACAAAAAAATTATGGATGAGGATAGATCAGTTATGATAGAGATAAAACAAGATATCCTTATATGAAAGGAGTCCTTATATGAAAGATATAATATATAAGGACTCAAATAACAGAGATGAAAGATACAGTAGATCAGGTTCAGAAGGAAATACACCAGAATCGAAAAGAAATTGACATAAATAGAAAGGATATTCAAATTCCAAAACAAAGAATGCCCTTATCAGAGGATATTGTTAGTATGGCTAATAGCTCTCTCCCAGGGTCTACAATTTATTAATTCACCCCATCAAATTGATATCTCCATGTGGCTAATATTAAAAATCATTCCATGTGTCTGACAGGGTCACTGTAAGTGCACGTAGGCAGGAAGGCTGAAAAGGTAGAAGTTAGGAAAACTTTGGTCAAGCCAAGTGACTCAACCTGTCACCTAGCCAGGAACCCCTCAAGACATTCTGACCATCAAACAGACAAAGGGCCCTTTTGCACTGGTATGGCAGCTGAATAGAATCACAATCAGCCTGCCAAATGAGGGCAATTTCCACTCTACCCGTGCCTTTTGTCTCACTCGGGCAGAGTCATTCACAAAGCACCAAGAAACATTCAGCCGGAGATGTTTGTTGTTGAGGGCTTTGATCTAGCCTTCTTTGCTATTGTTCTCCCAGGGAGAGAACCAGCCCTCCAGGTATATTTTTCCTATAAAAACCCCATGTTTTTATCTGTTCAGGGGTTCGTTAACATTTTTCTCCTGAATCCCTGCCACTCTGTTTTGCCTCAGCCCCCCCTTCCCCCGTTCTGAGTTTCATCACTCTCAATCCTCAGTTTCCAACTTTGGCTTTCTGGGTATCAGGATCAGGTATTATCCCAGAACACTCCAGAACAAAATCCCTGTTAATTTCCCTTACTTTCTTCTTCATTAGTTCTTGAATGAATGTGTGAGTGTGTGTGTTGTTGTTTGCTTTAAGTACTGGGAATTTAAGAAAATCTTCAAACTGACAACTTGCCTAGTTCTTGGCTTGGCCTTACTCTGTATACGTTGAGTTACAAGATACTGCTAAGTTACCCTGCCTCTCGTAAAGTTAAAACAGTGCTCTGAGCTGATTTTCCCCAAAATTTTGACAGCTTTTGGGAATCCCCTTAAGGGAGCCCCATGCAAGTAGGGTAACAGATTGGCAGAGAATGCAGGCATCCCCTGTACCCCTAATTTAAGCAGGAGTCACGAACCCTCTCAAATCAGGATAGTATTGACTTAGAGAATGGCCAGTCAAGTCGCTAGAACTCTGTTAGGCAGGAATACGTGTGTTTGTGTGTGAAATCTGTGTGATTGAGCTCCAGGAAATACTCTATCTGGGTTGGAAATCTGCTCCCCTTTCTTGCTTGGCTTGTGTAGGTCAGCTGCCCCGGCGTGGTCACTGCTGGCCCTTGGGCAGTGAATCATTGTCCAGTAGCAAGGGGTGTGCACAAGCTGTCCTGGGAATTACATCCCTAACTTGGGGTCTATCGTGGGCTGGGATCTGAGCATGAGGATGTCAGAAACAGTCCACACGCATCCAACACTTTAGTGGCAAGGCAGACAAAGCACTTAGGGAGAATTTCCCCAAAATAGACACGGGTGCGTCCCGATCAGTAACAAATAGGTGCAGGTGAATCCTGACCTACAACTTGGTTTTCAAAAGATTTTCCCGAGGTAGAGGAAGCACCCCCTCACCCGAAAAACTCTAGGTGCAGTTCAGATAGGTTCCCCTCCCTCTTCCCCCGCTGCTTAGCCAGGCGGCACTGTAAGTTCCTGTGAGTTTGTTCATTGTCAGGCAGAGTCGTAGTGAGGGTTTCCCTGGATCAAGATGATCCCCCCATCCCTGAACCTCATCCTTTGTCCTTTTGCTCCCTAAGTTGTTGAGGTGGAAAACCGGGCTTAGCGAGACAAAAGTAACCTTTTTGGGTGGATTAGAGATAGGCTCCTCTCTCTCTCCCCCCGTTGCTTGGTCAGGCAACGCTGTAAGTTCCACTGAATTCGTTTCCCTAAGAATCCCCCAGGGGATCTCAATGATTTCCCTCCCCCCATCACTCTAAGTCCCGGTCCCACTCTAGTGTTAAAAATGGAAGTGAAGGATTTCATGAAAGAGAATGAGGTAACAGGAAAATTAGAAAAACGGGTTATCTAGAAAGGAAAATGTCCCTGGAAAGAATTATATTTTCACACAGCAGATCCTTTTGCTACTTTAAGAGAGATTTATGTGAAAGCACGCAAGTCAAAGAATCCTTTTGGTCCATCCAAAGATGCTTTGGCAGCCTGGGGACTTTGGCTTACAGCTCGTGAAGTTTCCAGTTCCCTAGTTGCTGCCAGAGCAAAAGTTGAAGAGATAACTAAGGAAAATGCCCGGCTTCATGCCGAGAATGAAGCTCTACACGCAGACAAATTGGCATTTGCATCTGTGGCACAGAGCACTTCTCAAAAACTTCAAAATGCTGCAATCAAGCCCAGACTTGGGAAGAAAAGGCTAAGGTATTAGAAGCAGAATTATCCCAAACACAATCTGCTGCTAAGTTTATGGCCAAACAAGTTAAAGAGCAGCAGCAAAATGTCAATCATGTGGGTTGTAAAAGGTAAATTGAGGCATTGGAGAGTCAGCTTCAAAATCGTCAGGCAGTGATTTCTGCTGTCTGTCCCAGTTTCTCCTCTCCTTTCCCCTTGAGGAGCCAATGCCTGAGGATGCCTTGGCTATACTCCCCCAAACCCCAGACTGGAATGCCCCAAGTGCACCAGTCAATCCAGTAGAGACTAGGTCCACAACTAGAAGAAAGGTAGGACTAAGAAAGGAAGAAGAGACCCAGGAAATCCAGGAGGTTGAAATTAGAATTCCCTGGGATTCCAGTTCTGGTGTGAGGAAGGGAGGCACGAACCTCTGGTGCTCTGCCTGAGCTTCACGGTGGACACAGTTCGTCAAGCAAAACTATATTTTTTTCTCCAGCTTGAGTCGTCTGCACACCGGGGAGGTGTGCAGCAAGGACTGCCAACTGGCAGCAATGCCAACCGTTCTCTTGCAAGGCTTGGGTTTTTTTCCTCGGCGGTACGAGGTGGTTGTAGCGGCCGCTCCCAGCAGCCGTCTGTGCCTGGTCGGGGTGGGTAATTCCGCCCCTATCCCTACCATCGGACCTCACCCGACGCTGTGGTGAGCCGAGATTGGATTTTTCTTTTATTGGAGGTATATATTGGATTTGTATTTGATTTTCGGCTTTTTTTAAAAAGATATTTGATATTATTTGATTTGATTTTTGATGGTGCAGTCACGGGCGTGGTAAATGGACATACATAACTAGACAGTGCGCAGTGACAAACGCACAACGGGTGGACCCTGGGCGATATCCGCGTTTTTTTTACCTCCACACATTCGGCTGTGTTCCTTGCTCTGTGGAAGTTGAAGAGCACTGGGAATTCCAAAGCCAAAACCGAAGTAAAGGTCGAGGATTATTAAGTTTTGAACTTGGTCAAGGGTGGAAAAAGAAAAGGAAACTAAGAGGAGTGAAAGAGATGTGAGAGATGGAGGTTGAGAGAGAATAAAGCATTGAGAAGCACAATAGGAGAAACGAACAATGAATAACGACGAGTGAGTGTGAGCAGAGGAGTAAGGAACAAGGAGTAAGGAGGCATCAGGAGAAGAGTAAGCAAGGAGCTAAAGGGTGTGCAGAGTTGAATAGTTAAAGACCAAGGAATATAAGGAAAGCAAAACGAAGGCTTAAGGACACGGAGAAACGTGGAGGAAAAAGTAAGACACATGGTATGGGAGGACAAGGAAGAGGAGCGAAGAGAAGAGGTTTCTAAAGGAGAAGAGAGA
>CAOKZL010004138.1:0-45412 GCA_948472985.1 Iguana delicatissima
TAGAGATTCGGGCCCTTTTCGCACCTTACCTCGTTGCGGCAATGGGGAGTGGCGCTCGTGCGAGCAGCCACTCACACTCACCGCTCACGACAGCCCTTCTGCCTCCCGCATCGACTTCCTCATAGCGCGACCGTCACACTAGCGCCCCTCCCCTTCCTTCTGCAGCACAGTCTGGGAGCTGTAGGCTGCTCTGGGGGAAGGAAACGTGACCGACCTGGTTCACCGAAGCACCGCACACAGGTAAATGCATGAAGGTGCTGTGAGCATTGCGCGAGCGCGCAGTATTTTCGGCTTACCGTCCAAAATAAGAAAATGCGCGTGTGCCCCGCTTTAGCCTAATGAGCGCCGCGCGAGTGGGAGTGCATCATACAGAGCAAAGCTCCCATTCATGTGATGCTCAAGGGGCGCTCGAGCAAAAAAAAGGCATGTGAAAAGGCCCATAGTGATCACCTTTGTGAAGAAATCCACTAGAGACAATATAATTCAACAAAGTATGAGAAAAACCTTTAAAATTGAAGATAATAAACTTCTACTTTATAAGGAAGTTCCAGTGAGGATCCTTTGAAAAAGAAGGGACTATAATTTTCTGACTGTCTCACTAAGAGGAATTTCCTACAAGTGGGCTGTACTGGCAGGATTCTGTTCAAGAAGCAAAAGAATTTTGGAAAAGATTTGAAAGAAGCTTTCAAGAGTATAGAAGTTCTAAAACCTCTACAAAAGAACAGAAAAGAAAGTCCTGAGGTTGAACCAGAAGAAGAAGGAGAGATTTCGTCACCTCCTTCTGCAGAAGATGGAAAAGAGACAGACGTAGAAGAAGATCAAAATATAGAGGAGGAAATTAAATTACTGGGAGAAGAGAAGGAGAAAGAAGATAGACAGCAAGAGAGTGTGGAGAGAGAATCAAAACTAAGAGAAGTAAGATATTATTATTATCATCAAACAAATATAAAAGGAAAATGAAAAATTTGAAAAGCCTTTTTTGGAATATTAAAGGCATAAGAACTCTGGAGAAGAGAAGGAAAATATTCCATTATTTGGGCAAATAAAAATATGATGTAATATGTTTGCAAGAAATTAGAATTAAAAAAGGAAAAGTGAATTTGATTTGGAATAAAAGACTTGGAAAAGAATTTGTATCAGTCTCAGAGGAAAAAAAGAAAGGTGTTATATGTCAATGACCATATGAATGCACGAGAGATATTTAAAAATGAAGACGGCCACTATATAGGATTAGAAATGGACTGGCAGAATCAAAAAGTACTTTTGATGGGTGTTTATGGCCCACATAATGACAAAGATAAATTTTATAAACAGTTGCAAGCCCAAATATTAGAGCATGATTGTGATCAAATAATTCTTTTGGGGGATTGGAATGGTGTGACGGACCCACTCCTAGACAGGAAATCAGATAAGGTAATAAAGAAAAATCAAGGCAAATTACCCAGGTCGTTCAGTGAAATGTTAAAATCTATAGAGGCTATAGATATTTGGCGTTACTTATATGAGAACTCTCAAGAATTCACTTTTTTCTCAGAAAGACATACTTCACTCTCAAGACTTGACATGTTTTTTGCCTCAAAATCTTTATGTAAACTGATCATCAAAATGGAGGTAATTTTAGTAGAGCCCTGATGTATTTAAAGGAAGGAAATAGATCCTCATTTATCTAGTTAATTTATTATCCTAAGGACAACCTAGTCAGGAAGCCAGAGAGGATGAGGAATGATTGGAACTGAAGTTAGGGAGTATGAATGTGTGTTAGGTATGTCTTAAGTATGTATAATTATGTTATATGTTGTGTAATACTACTATACTCCTATGATTATATTGTATCATTCTTAGGCTTTGTCTGTAGAGATTTCTCCTATTTCTCCTATTCTAGTATGCATTTTTTTCTTTTTTATTTATTCTATTTTTTAAAAAATAAAGAAAAAAAAAGAAAAGAGCTTTCTCCAGTAACAGGTGCGCCCCCCAAAAGCTCTATATCATATTCCTTTCTTGTTTTTTAGGTGCGCTTCTGAAATAGCAGAAAATCTGACAGAAAATGTTAATGCTTTTAGTTCATTTCATGCATCATAAATAAAGTAAAAATAATAATAATTCACTCACATAAATGTTAGAAGTGGGGAAAATTAACTATTTGTCTTGTTTTAATTGCCTTTAAAATAAAGTGAATAGCCTCTAGGAAATTTATGTGAACGAAGCTAACAAAATATCAGTGGTTACACTCATCTCACATCCTGACTTCAATCTGGGAGAGAAGAAAACAATTATGAATAGTTGAAAAACCCCTTTCTCTCCATGCCACCAGAAACCTTTGTCTTGCTTTCTTCTTCTCCCTCCCTTATAATCTCACCTACATAACCTCTCCTTTTCCTTAGTTTACTGATTCTCACTTAGGTCATAGCAAAATCCCCATGCAGAAATCTTTCTGGGACAGATAAGGTATGTTTATCTGGTGACTTAAAAAAAATATATATACAGGAGGACCACCCTGATGAAAGGAATGCCATTTCCCTTCCAAGCTTCTCTTACTGCTTGTTTGTTTCAAATATTTAAACTTGAAATGAACTACATTATCATACTGCAATCATGAACAAAAAAAGAGAAAATTCCAAAAGTCATTTGCTTTCCTTGATAACTCAACTGTGACATATAAAATCTGTTGGCTCTTTGGTATAGACTCTTAAATAATTAAGAACTTAATAACTTAATTTGGAATTTGAAGGTCATTCAATTAACTTTTTTTTAAAATAAAAACAAACTATAAACCTTTTCTCTTAGAAAAGTTCTCAGTCTACATTAATTTTTACTGACCAGATTCTATTACTGAGAAATAAATTAAACATGCAAAGCATTCCCTTCAGAATAACTTAAGATACCATTAGATTCATATGAGTAAAAGTGAACTATCAGGTATCCTGGTTTTATGTCATTTAGGGTTACTGGGGTCATTGCTTTTTGACAAGAAGTAAACTAGAAGCCAAAATAATTGTTTCAGATCTGGATTAATAAATTCAGGTAATCAGTACAGTCAGCAATTAATATTCTTCATTAGTTGCCATTCCTAGACATTTTTTCAAAGATTGAATCAAATACAACACACTGCAGGAATACAAGTGCAATGGAAATGAAGCATGGGTCACCATGTTGCCGTTGTGTGACTTTGCATCATTTCCAAGTTATGGTGATCCTAAGGTAAATCTATCAAAAAAATCTAGTAAGATTTTAGTAAGATTTAGTAAGATTTGTTTAGTAAGATGTGCTTGCGTTCCTCTGAGACTGAGAGATTATGACTTACTGGAGGTCCCTCCCTGTTGTTTTCCTAGTTGAGCAGGGAATGGAACCCTGGGCTCCAGCTCCAGCAGATTTTCAGTGTAGTGTAATAGTTTGAGCATTGGATTATGAAGTTGAAGACCAGTGTTCAAAGTCCCACTGCAGTCGTACAAACCCAAGGAGTGACTGTGAGAGGAAGGAATCTTTTACTCAATGCTGCCTCCTGCTTTTGAGTAGGAAATGGGATCTCTGGAATTCATAGAGCTGCCACCACCTACTGATTTGGATTCCTATCATGCAGTAACTCAGTAGGAAGCTAGTGGGGAAAGAATCTCTAGACTTGTACCTCGGATTGCAGAAGCTTTCCTTTCCCACCCTTTATAGGAGAGGGGAACTTGATTTGCACATGAACACAGAGCAAGGCACATGAAGACAGGATGGACAGGGGAGACCTTTAAAAGCAAAGGCTTTTATTCTAAGCAGGCCAAAACACTGAGGACAGGTATCGCATTCATGAAGCCATCTTCCTCAAGTCATTACTTAGCGGTTACAAAGTAACAAAGAAGCCTAAGTCATTTCACCCAGAGGTATATAAGAATGTAAGTCCCTAAAGTGTCTAGCTAAAACATTCCTGTTCTATTCACATTATTATATCTGGACGCTCAGGAACCTGGACAAGCCATACCCAGCCTGCAAGCAGTCCTTTGTCTTTGTCCCTCTTTGTTGACTCTCCTTGTCTCCCAGTTCCTTGTGATCTCTTGAGACTCTTATAACTTCTTGTTCAAAGTTTTTGGAAGATTTTCACCTTGTCCCCCAGCAATCTTGCTGATTGGACCATTGTCTCTCATGATCTCTGATGTCCTTCTGTGATGCTGACCCAAATAAGTGTACCTTACATCCCACGCCTCATTAACCTTTGTTTACCTGGAGAGGAAACTATCCCCTTTCCTCTGTGTTGCCTGGATAATGGGGAGAGTTCATCATAACAATGTCCTTGGGAAAGTCACACTCTCTCAAACTCACTGGATAGCAATGACAAACCCCCTCTAAACAAATCTTGCTGAGAAAACCCTGTGATAGATTCTCCTTAGGTTTACTGCAAGTCAGAAACAGCTTGAAAGCACTTTGGAACAGGCAGCTTAAAATCTGGCGATAACATGTTAAAAACCAGTTATTTAAAATATCCAACTAAATCACCACTCCCTAATATCACATCATGATTTGTATGGTGTAGCTAGAGACACTGTCTCACTCCCCCTTCCCTCGTCTGATGTAAGTTGCTTTGAACTAGGGTGGTCTTCTCCACATCTGAATTAGGCTGATGTGATCTGCTTTGGACATAATCCAAATTGACAGATTCACTTAGAAATTCAGAATTTCACATTCTCCCCATTCTCTGAACTGAAGCATTAGAATCATAAAGTATTGTCACATTATTTCAATCTCACCAATGTCAGTCTCAGACTACATCCTACCTGTAAAATGCAAGGGAAGAGTCCAAGGCTTGTACACGGTTCCATGGGTAGAGCTTACCTGTGGAATCTTATAGAGAGCCAGGATGGGTGCCATGTGGACACAGACATTAGAGTTAGGTCCCCCAATGACTGCTATGGGATGGTTCTGGAGGTCACACTTATAGTTTGGGATGAATCTTTGCCAACTCGAGAGAAGTTCCATAGAGGCAAGACAGGTAAAGCTTGCACTGAAGTGGCTGTTATAGATCTGAAAGCCCAGGGAGATGTTGGATAAGATCTGGGGGTTACTGTTTACTTCTTTCACAGCAAAGACCAAGGCCAGAATGTGCTGGTAGTGCTGAGTGAGTACACTGCAAATGGAGATACATAGTGGGTCACAGTGGATTTCCTTTTGGACCATTGCTGTATTACAATCTGATATACTTTCACTTAAGCTATTGCTTCACAAGATATGCTACAGCCCCATTTATGCAAGGCTGACCCCTACACTGGGAATAATACCAGTTTTTTTTCTTTTTACTACTCTGAATATGAGTCTGATTTAAATCTTCTCCTTGGCACACATACGTAAGCGTGTGCAATATTTAAACACAGATTCATACCATGCACATTTACGCAACCTCAGTGCATCTTCACTTAAAGTGTGATGCACAAGGCAAGATTTCTGTACACATCTTCACTCCCTGTGGGTGTCTGGCATCCTGTCAAGTGTGTAGATCCACTGAATCAATTGTTGAGTGGGGAGTCAACACTTGGGTAAATTTAATTGATTCTCCGAATCTAATCAGAAAAATAAGATTGAGGACAATGGGAGGGCTTTTTTCATTTCAGCTGGTTAGTGTTTTTAACCCTGTAGATATCACACACACTAGAAATTAGGTAAGCAAGTGGAAAGCTTTTTGACAAAGTATTTCATCTACAGCTTTCATAATGTTAGCTTAGTGACTGCAGCTTTAGCAAGGGCCACCAATAATAAAAATAGGTGTTGAAAATGGATGGAAACGAAAAGGCATAAACTGGAAATACATGTAAGCCATGAACAAAGGAAATGAAAATTCTGTTCTGTTCTACATTCTGTTCTACATACAACTCAATATTTTGGTCAAGAACTAGAAATGTATATAAATTTAGATGCTTCCATTCTACAAAGGAAATAAAAATATTCTGTATATGTAACACTAAATTTATAAGAGGAAAAGCCTATCTATAGAACTAGCCTGATTATGAGTGTTGCCAGAAGAAATAAGCTGTATCATTTTTATAAAAAAGTTCATAAACCCAGTTCCTTAGGTAACATTTCCAAATGGATGAAGAGACTGAAGTTCTTCAATGGTAACTGAAAATTCTTGGTGATGCATTTAACTCTTTAAGGAAATCCAGCTCCTTACATAGTGTCCTCAAAGAGCGCAGGGGAAGGAAGTTCATCAAAATTCATCAGTTTTAATAATATATGGCTTTGAGAAGTAATGGTGGCTATATTGAGTTCTCCTGGCTGATAATATTTTTGAAAGATTGGAAGAAGGCCCCGGACATTACACTGAATTGGAGAAAGCATGCATACGTCATGTGGCAGGAGCACTAATATCAGCACCGTTAACACCATCATCCTGTATTAAGGCATTCTTTTAAGATGTTATATCATCTATTGCTTGCTCTCCAGGAATATCAAGAGTCCTATTAAATAAGATTTTAAAAACACAGCCTCATCCCAATGGCTCTTTGTTTCAGCAGATATAACAACATGAATGTAAATGCGGAATCCAAAAATTATCAGCAAGCTGACAGTTGAGAAACCGCCTGTCTCGGTCCTATTTTGAATATACCAAAGGGTATTTATAACATCTAGTACTCTTAATTCTTTATTTCGTTCTGTATAAATTCCCTGGAGACAGTCAGAATAAATAGAAACAATTATGGTTGTTTATATAATTGTAGAAGAGAGAGTGGCTCAGAATTTCAGGTTAGGTGTGAAGCTGCCTCCCCTGAGTGGCTCTGGACTAAACTGTTTGAACTTAGTTTCCCAAGAAAATAGTAAGACAAGCCAAGATGAAAATGGTCACTTTTTTTTTTTTACAATAGGAAAGAATTTCAAACCACCCAAATCAAATCAAATCAAAGTAGAAGCATTAACATATTTTCCTGTTGTCTCGTCCTGAACTCCACATCCTTTTACAAACTTCAAATGACACAAAGGAATTAGTTGATGGATTTCCAGATGAAATATTTAAGATGTTTTTCAGATCAAGAGGAGTTCCCCAGGAGTGTAAAGCAACACGATTAAAACCATATAAATGCACAGAACAGACTATTATTCAGCCTTAACAAAATTCTGTAGGTACAAATGAAATTCTTTGGAAGCTAATCCTGGGCAATTGTAGGGAGTGTGAAAGGAAAATATGTATTGATGTATATTGTATCTTCTGATATGATGAGCATTAGGTGTGCCAGTTGTTCTAAAGCTGCATGCATTATTATTTCTATAATACATTCATGAACCTATTACTAAAGGTGGCATGCCTAAAATGCCATGTGTTCTGGATACATATGTGAGCCCAGTCTGCTGAGGTCCAAAATAGAATGATATATATCCCCTGAGATGTACAGGAGGATCTGTGAAGATTCTGATTCAGGACATTTCTGAACCACACTGTTATAGCACCACTATTCCACTTTCAACATCCTGTGGAATTCTGAAATTTGCAGTTTAGGGAGGGGTATTAGGAGTTCTCAGCCAGAGAGCTCTTTGACCTCAGTAAACTACAAACCCCAGAATTCCACAGGATAGTCAAAATGGAATAATAGCACTATAACAATGTAGTGCAGAAATGGCCTCTGATGCAAAGACTAATCCACCTGACAGATCATCTCAATTCCACCCCTAGGAATCGTGCCAGTCACCTTGCCTTTGTCTCCCCACTTAATCCCTTTCCGGTTTGTGTTCCTGGCCTTAGTGTGATGTTTTATATGTGGACCTGTGGCCATGTTGTTGTGTGGGTTCAGTATTGTTCAGTATTGACTCCAATGCAGGCTTGATAGAGACAGCCAGATACAGAGAGCAAGAGGCAGTTTTAAAACAGCAACTTGGATAGGTTTATTAAACACAGTAGAACAATATACAGTTCCCCCTCCACATTCATTAGACTAAGGGGCACAGAACCCCCCCCCACAAAGATGGAAAATCACAAATAACCACCCTCCCCACACGATTTCTCTCCAGAGTTCTCCCATTCTACTTCTTTGCATCTGGCCCTGGTGTGTGGTGAAGGGTGGGAAAGACAACCTAAAAAGCTAACCAGTATTTTCCCCTTAAAGGAAGAAAAGCAGTTCTTCCCTTCTAGTGACTTCTGGTGGCCATCTTGAAAAGGAAGGTGTAGGAACAAAGAGATCATAGAATCATGAAATAATAGAGTTGGAAGAAATCACAGGGGCCATCCACTCCAACCCACTACCATACAAGAACCCACATCAAAGCGCTCCCATCAGATGGCCATCCAGCCTCCATTTAAAAACCTCCAAAGAAGGAGACTCCACCACACTCTGAGGCAGCATATTCCTGTGCTGGACAGCTCTGACCATCAGGAAGTTCTTCCTGAGGTTCAGGTGGAATCTCTTTTCCTGTAGTTTGAATCCATTGCTCCTTGTCCTAGTGTCTGGAGCAGTGGAAAACAAGTCCATTTCCTCTTTGATGTGACATCATTTGAAATCTTTAAACATATCATGTCCCTTCTGAACCATCTCCTCTGCAGACTAAACATACTCAGCTCCCTAAGAAGTTCATCATTGGGCATGGCTTCCAGATCCTTCACCATTTTGGTTGCCTGACCAATCAGCAGCCAATACACAGCAGGAAAGTGCAGCCACATGGGAGACAGAACAAGCCTCCAGCAGTGGGAGGAAGGCTCTGCTCACCCAGAAAGGAAAAAAAATAATGGCCATTTTAAACAGAAGCCTCACAAGCCCAGGGTGAGGAATGTAAGCAAATGGGGGGAGCAAAATCGGGGGGGGAGGAAAGCACAAGCCTTGCAAATAATCAAATTCGCTATGGTTAAACCTGCAAATGTGGAAGGAGGACTGTATTAATTTCTAATATTTTATTTGTTTAGGTTTCCCCAAACCACAGTTAATGCTCCCTTCTGAGTAATGGGTCTGTCTTTCTGAAATCCACACTTCTCTTCAAATATAAAATACACTTTTTATCAAAGTAAAACCTTGACTGACACTCACAAAAAAGTGCTTCTGCATCAATTACATCCTGTTCAGCCTCAGACCTTCTCTCACTGCAGCCTCCTTGCCTTTAAGCTAGGTCTGGTGAATGCCTGTTTCACAGTCCCAAATCAGACAATTATTGGTCAGGCTCACGCCAGGTGAGATAGATGTGCGTGTTCTGGATATTCTACCCCTCCAGCACTTATCAGTGGTATCTAAGCCCAAATTCTGAAAATGAACAACCAGTCCAGTATCCTGATGAATGTTTTTTATATATAATTCCTATGAGCCAAAGATTCCACGCCTCTGGCTTTTGGATGGTTTTAACACATGGAAAAAGAAGAACAATTGTACATATATATGTGAGAGTTGGGGGGAAAAAAGATCCCCAGCTGAGCAAATGTACAATACTCTTTCCCTGCTACTGATCAAAAAAGAGGGAAGAATGTGAAATGAAGGTGAAAATATTTTATTAATTTGTGTGAAATCCTGGATTAAACAGGAGGTAAAAAGGATAGAGAAGAAATGGGGGTATTTCTAGGTTAGGGTAATTCATACATTAGACAAAATACATTAGAAATTGGACATTTATTTTCTGGTTATGTAAGGTGGGGGAATGCAAAGCCAAATCATGGAATATGATTTCAAGAAAACAAGTGAAGGAAGAAAATGCAGGTGGGGCTTGGAGAAACAACAAAATTAATCATGAATTCCTAACTTGCCATGGCTACCTACAGTGGAACTAATCTCAATTTGATTAAATTGATCAAATGCCACGTATATTTCACTTATTCAGTTCTTTGGCTTTATCAGCTGTTCTCTGTTGTTCAACTGAGGCCTCAGCAAAATAATATAAGTCTTAGGGGAAAAGATACATAACAGGAGCCTAGCACTAGAAACCAAAATGGAGAAGATCTCCACAGCCACTGTGTCCTTTCCTCTAGTGCTCAGGTAAGTTGGAACAAAAGAGACCCAAACACTGCAAAATGCCAACATGCTGAAAGTGATAAACTTGGTTTCATTAAAACTGTCAGGTAACTTCCTGGCTAAGAAAGCCATGATGAAAGTGACACTGGCCAAGAAACTCATAAACCCAAGGGCAGTGTAGAACATGACAGCTGAACCTTCATTACACTGCAGGATGATTTTTTTGGCCATTGATTGTATATCAAAATCTGGAAATGGGGGAGAGTTTATCAGCCACACCATACAAATGATGACTTGAACAGAAGAACAGGACAATACAATGGAGGTGGCCAGTGGTTTTCCCACCCATTTCCTCATGTGGGATGTTGGTTTAGTGGCCTTGAAAGCTAGAACCACAATTGTAGGTTTGGCCAACACACATGATACAGCCACAGTGAAGATGATTCCAAGAGCTGTTTGTTGAAGCAAGCATGTTACAGTCTGAGGTTGGCCAATGAGCAGCAAAGCACAAGTGAATGAAAGTAAAAGGACGATGAGTAGAATGTAGGATAGTTTCTGGTTGTTAGCCTTGCCTATAGCTGTATCTTGGTACTTAATGAAGATTGAAAGCACCAAAGCTGTGATGAAAACAAAGGACATGGAAAGTATGGTAAAAAGGATACCCAAAGGTTCGTTGTAAGACAAGAAGGTGATATGTTTTGGAATGCACGTATTATGATCATTGTTTGAATACTGTCCATCTGGGCACTGCAAACACGCCACCATGTCTGCAAAACACATGATAGAGAGAGCAATGAATCTGTCTGTGTTAAGCTTTCTTGGATGCATTTATTTTCTGCAATTGATGTTTTGTTCCAGATAAGTGATTTTATACGGACAAAGATGTAGAGAAATATAAAGCATTATAACTTTAGAAATGTGACAGTATATGAATTGTGCAATACACCACTGAGGTAGGCTGCTTTGAATAATTTTTAAACAAGAGAGGCAATATATGTATTTAAATCTCAATGTACATTTTTTTCCCATCCCAACCAAAGAATTTCAGAACTTGGCACATAACACTTCTTACCTGTCTCATTTGAAATCATCCCTTGCAGGCAGGTAACACAATCATAGCAACAAAATGACTTCCCCTCTTTTCTTCTCCTGCTAAATCCTGCATAGCAATTTTCTTTACATAAAGAAAGGGGCTCCACTTGTGCATAAAATTAAGAATAAAGGGTTCAAAATTCATAAATTCTATTTGGACAATATGTCTAATTCACTTTGCTCTACAGATAAGAACTTAGTTGATGAGGTCATGGCCAGGTGGATTTCTTATTACACTACACTGTTTGTACCTAGAGCCATATTGACCACCAAGAGCAGAGAGAGACAGATTTAAAGGAGCATGATTTCTCTGACTCCAATGGCGCTTCTCCTGACTCCTGTGCTGTTGTGAAACATCTGGTTTCATTTCAGCACTATACTTGATGTTTAGTTAAACTTTTGGGTCTTAATGACCAGACCATCATTCAACCTTGCTGACCGTGCACAGTCACTGTACACTGCACAGTCACAATCAGCATATTAGGGACCAGCATACTATCAAAAAGTAGGAAGGAAGGAAGAAAAAGCAGTGTGTGGTTGCTTTCTGATGATCCAATCTTTTGACCCTTTTCAATTAGTATGTGTGGTTGAAACTGTGGGCCAAGCATCAAATATATGGGTTCTGGTTGGAATTGAAAAGAGTCAAAAGAACAGATCATCAAAAAGTGGATTGTTGAAAAAGGGGATATACTTGTACTCTTTTGTTGCGTTGTTGTTGTTTGCTGTGGTTTTATGTTAAATTATTTTTCTTGATTGTTTCACATCCTGACGTGTATGGGTAGAAAGCAGGTTAGGTATGTGGAAATAGATACAAAAGTTTGCACTTTGATTGAATCTCTTATCCTTATCATTGATATCTTAGGAAAAGAAATCCAACTGCTTAAGGAGTCAGCCAGTGTTCCATCTGCTTAAAAACCAGGAAGTGTGGGCTGCCATCGTGCTCTGTCCTTTTGTAGATATATTTTATTGTTCTTTAGCATCTTATTCAACTGTAGGATTTGCATTTCATTTCTCCTATAGCCATTCAGTTTCCCAATAGCTATTATCCCATTGTAGAGCATGATCATTTCTGCACTACACTGCTATAATTCTATTATTCTACTTTCAGCATACTATGGAATCCTGGCATTTTAAGTTCAGGGACCAGCACATAGAATTCTCAGTAAACTACAAACCACAGAATTCAGGAGGATGTTGACAGTGGAGTAATAGCAGTATAACAGTGTAGTGTGGAAATAGCCTATGTCTTTGGGGAGATAGACTCTGAAATCCCAAAATCAAAAGTACAGCTGCAAAGCTCAGGTAGATGAAATGAATAAATGTGGCTCTGTTACCCCGTTTACTGGGGGTCCCGGGAGGGACTCCAAAATGTGCTCTACTATAGGTGGGAAAAATTAGCTCAGAGCACTGCTTTAGTGTTAACGAGAGGAAGGGTAACTTAGCAGGATCTTGTAACCCAGTGTTTACGGGGTCAGGCCAAGCCAAGGAGCACACCAAGTTTAAGAATAATTGAGATTTTATTAAATACAGACAAACAGTGTATGCAACACACTCACACAAGTAGCTAAGGAAAATAAAGGTTGGAGTGGTATAGAGGGATTTTGAGAAGGATTGTTGAATTGGGTGATACGACACCTGTCCTGAAGCTTGAGTTTGTTGTTCTGGAGTCTCAGTATGTGGGACTGAGGGGACAGCTCGCCAAACAAAGCAGCGGCAAGGCTGGATGGGAGTCCGGAGCGATCTGAGGTTGCTGCGGTCTCAGCTACTGGAGCTGAGGGAAAGGCTCGCTCAGGCAAAGCAGCAGCAAGGCAGGATGGAACTCAGGCGCGATCCGAGGAAGGGCTCGGAATCAAGGGTTTTTATAGGGAGAAGTGTGACTGCAGGCTATGCCTTACTCGGGGACAACAATGAATTTTGGGTGCAAGACAATGTCTCCGAAAGATCACAATTTAGCATGATGGAATCAGAGCCGAATTAACAATGGTGTAGCCAGTATGTAAATGTGCAACGCTTGACAGTGGATGGTTCAGCCTTTCTCAAGTTGCCTGCTTGGGGCAGGGAGCCTTTTGTAGGTAGCACGCATACATAATGTGGTGCTTGCCAGGGAGGTCCCTGAAGCGGCAATCTGGCTATTTCTGGCTTGCCTGTATTGTTTGAGAATATTTCAGCAGTTAAGTGCCGAACCTAGTTTCGTGCTTGTCCAGGGGCCTCACAAACATGTGGAGAGGGGTGGTAGAATAAAGCTGAATTATGATATCAAAGTGATATCTAGTGCTATCGCCAGGCAGGCCTAAACTGCAGTAACAGGTGTTTACCTGATTAAAGCTCTTTGGCCATACAATGTCATCCTCATGAATGGAGAATACTTTGTGTTGAGGAGCATGAGGGTCTATCTTGCCAACTTTTGACTCTAGAAAAAGACTAATTTGGGAATGTGACCCAGCTGATAATGTCAAATTCTGATGCTAACATGCCATTCTGGTCAAAAGACACCTCTTCCCTTGCAGTATTGTTAAATGAAATAGTTCCCAGAAAATGGTGGAGCTGAAACTGAAAGGGATGGCAGAGGAATAATAAATAATGAATAAAGGATTTGTTCTTTAATATACACATACAGCATGGTGATGATATGTGAAAGAGGAACCCATTTAAGTGTGCTAAGAAATGAAACCTAAAGAAACAGGATGTATTCAAAAAGCCAAACTCATTCCAACTGTGCAGAATCAAACTAGATTTGGCGGTGTACAGTGAGCTGTTGCAACTTCACAGGAAACATGAAATCCTGTTTTCTGTGTTGCAACCCCACATACCAATTTTGCATATATTACACCTTGAACTGAACAGTCCTTGGAAACTGCACAGTTTTCAAAGACTATTTTGAAGTGGGAAGACATTTTCTAAAACTATTAGTTGCTTCCATTGGGGAGAAAACAGGAGAATAATTGCATCCCTGTAACATAGTGGAAGAGAGGTAATCAATAACAGGCATGCTCAAAATGATCAACAACCTTTTTGTTCTCTATAATATGAAATGGAAGATATGACAGACTGAAGATGAAATAAAAAAAAAGACAAGGCAAACATAAAATCCCCAAAAGATGACCTTGGCAAACAGAGAACACTCAAACAGGTGGCAAAGGGGCTAAATATTTGCACTCACAGATATGTTGAGTTCTCTTCCACTTCAGTTTTACCTGACATGATGGCTGATTAAGACATTCTTGTCTCTGTCCTTTCACCTTTCCTCTCTTTTTGGACTGTGATGGATGCATAGACTGCAGTGCATGTGCCACAGTCAAGACAGCATTGTAGATGCCGTAGCTGTGGGCAGTCATGCTCATTTCAAGAACAAAAGAAGGAAGAGACTCCAGCTTCTCCTCCCCAGTGCAGGGCTTCTCAAAATGCCCATCAAAAGTGGACTTAGAAAAAGAACATAAAAATGCATTCTCCCAGAAGTTCCTTAGAAAGCCATCTTCTTTTTCTGAGGTAAAGTTTCTGGTCTGAAGAAATTTCTGGAAGTCTGGCACTTCCTTTGAGTGAGGTGCCAGGGATATAGCGCCATGGAGGAAATCGATGTCCCATTCCCTTTGAAAAGGAAGTCCTATGAAATCCATCTGGGCTGTCAAAATCCACATTTTCCCTTTTGTCCTTATTGGCACATCTTCGTATTTTGGAATACGTAGCAAGGCTCTCAAAACCATCATTGTCTGAATTTCACCATGTACAAGCAACACACTAGCACTGCTATTCATAATAATCCCATATGTTTTAATCCCTTCCTCCACAAGATTTTCTGTTTCACTTGAAAAATCTTGCTTCGGGAAACTTTGTATGAAGTCAAAGCAGATGTTGTTTCCTGAAAAGCTGGGAAGCACATTCTGTACAAATTTCTGTCCATTCTCATCCTCAAAATAAAGCACCCCAATCCAAGTCCAGCTGAAATAGTGAAGTAAGTGAAGGATTCCCTGATATTGGAGGGGCCCATTTGGAAGCATCTGGTAGATGAATGCTGCTTGGACTTTGTTATCTATCACTGGGGTGGAGCCATAGGTAAGCTAACCAAATACATTTTAAAAGAAATAGGTTTCCAAAACAAGTCCCTACTGTTGTGACTATATGTGTGTCTATAAGTGTTCTTCTCATTATGCAATGGTCAAATTTTATTGCATGTCTCACAGTAGCCCACGTTCATTGGCACAGTCTTGTTGTTAGAAAGCTTAGTTTATTGGCACAAAAACCAACCTTGTACTTCCATGTTCCAATTGCCCTTCTGTCTATTTTACACCTGCTTGCAATGAGAAACTTTCAAGTTTTCTTAGTCCCTGATTTCAAAATTGTATCAAAATTAGGGAAAATCGATTCAATCTAATATGCTAGGGCAAAATAGATTCTCTCAACATATCTTGTTTTTTTGCTTGTTTGTGTTAAGGTGAGCATTTCTGTACTGTCTTTCCACTATATATGCTCAAGACAGAAAAGTTCTCAGTCTATGTTGATTCTTATTGATTAGATTCTATGACTGAGAAATAAATGGAATATGCAAAATATTCCCTTCAGTGTAACTTAAGATACTAGTGGACTCATGTGGGAGAAAATAATCCATCAATTATCCTAGTTTTACATGATATAGGGTTTCAGAGGTTGTTACAAGTTCCTTGTATTCTAACAAGAACTAAACTAGAAGCCAGAATAATTGTTTCAGATTTGGATTAATAAATTGTGTAATAACAAGAACTAGCAATTAGTATAGTCAGAAACATCCTGAAGGCACATCACAACAGACAACTTAAAACCTGGTGATGAAATGTTTGAAAACAGTTATATAAGGTATTCAATTAAATCACCACTTCCTAACACCACATCATGATTCGTATGGTGTAGTTAGAGACTCTGTCTCACTACCCCTTCACTAGAGTGATGTAAGCTGCTTTGGACTGGGACAGTCTTCTGCAAATCTGCACTGGGCTGACGTGATCTGTTTTGTACATAATCCAAATTGACCCGATTCACTTAGAAATGTAGAATTTTAGATTTTCCCCATGCTCTGAATTGAAATATTAGAAACATAAAGTATCATCACATTATTTCAGTCTCAACACTGTTAATCTCAAGTATCCGAGTATTGCCTCGTTCTTTCAGTCTCAGACTACATCCTACCTGTAAAATGCAAGGGAAGAGTCCAATGCTTGTACACTGTTTCATGGGCAGAGCTTTCCTGTGGAATCTTGTAGAGAGCCAGGATGGGTGCCATGCTGATGCAGACATTAGAGTTAGGTCCCCCAATGACTGCTATGGGATGGTTCTGGAGATCACACATGAAGTTTGGGATGAATCTTTGCCACCTTGAGAGAAGTTCCATAGAGGCGAGATAGGTTGAGCTTGCACTGAACTGGCTGTTATAGATCTGAAAGCCCAGGGAGATGTTGGATAAGATCCGGAGTTTTTCATTTACTTCCTTCACAGCAAAGACCAAGGCCAGAACGTGCTGGTAGTGCTGAGTGTGAACACTGCACATGGAGGTACGTAATAGGTCACAGTGGATTTTCTTTAGCACTATTTCTGTATAACAATTTGATATACATTTGGGAAACTATTGCACCATAATATATGAAAGGGTGCCCTGTCTATGAAAGGATGACCTGAAAGTGGGAACCATACCAGTTTTTTTTTCCTATTCTGAATACAAGTCTGATTTAAAACTTCTTGTTAGTTCACATTTAC
Organism: Iguana delicatissima; assembly: GCA_948472985.1. NCBI lineage: Eukaryota > Metazoa > Chordata > Lepidosauria > Squamata > Iguanidae > Iguana > Iguana delicatissima. The sequence continues at coordinate 16,698 of CAOKZL010004138.1, forward strand.
AAACGTGTAATATTTAAACCCATATTTATATAGTGTGTATTTACACAACCTCAGTGCATCTTCATTTTCATTGTGATGGACAAGGCAACATTTCTGTATGCATATTTATTCGCTGTCAGTGTCTGGCTTCCTTTTAAGAGTGTAGACCCACTGAATCAATTGTTAAATGTGAAGTCAATCGTTAGGTAAATTTAATTGATTCACTGTTTCTACTCTGATCAGAACTAACAACAAGATTTAGGCCAATGGGAGAGCTTTTCTTCATTTCATCAGTTTAATGCTTTTAACCTTGCACAATCACACACACTAGAAATTAGGTAAAAAAAGTGGAAAGAATTTCACCTATGGCTTTCATAATGTTAGCTTAGTGACTAAAGCTACAGCAGGGACCACCAATGACAAAAACGGGTGTTGAAGCTTGGAAATGCAAAGGCATACATTGGAAATACAGGTAAAGCTTGAACAAAGGGAGCACAAATGAGCCTCCCCTCCTCATTAAAAATGATTTCAATAAGTTTGTCAAGTTAAAAAAGAAGTTACTGTACTCCTATGCAAACAGAAATCACCGATACCAGTAGTTTTCAAAGAAAACATAGAAAAGCTGTAGAAACAAAAGAGTAATGTTTAAAACAATGACACTGATGGCATTTGGTACTTTTTTAAAAATCAGTTCCAGAACTTCCAGCAGGAAATCAGCTCACAAAAACCATACTGTTCTACATACTGCACAATATTTTGAACAAGGACTAGAAATGTATAGAAATTTAGATGCTTCCATTTTGTAAGGGGAATAAAAATATTCTGCACACACAAGACTAAATTGATTCAAGGAAAAGCCTATCTATAGAATCTGGCTGCTTATGAATGTTGCCAGAATAGGTACACTTCATCATTTTTTTTAAAAAAAAAATGTGCACAAACCCTACTCCTTAGATACCATTGCCAAACAGATGGAGAGTCTGAGGTTCTTCAGAGGTTACTGGTCATGAAAATCAGGAGCAATGCATTTATGATTTAAGAAAATCCAGCTCCTTACACAGTGTCATCAAAGAGTGCATGGGAGGGAAGTTCATCTAAATTCATTGGTTTTGAAAATGTATGACTTTGAGAAGTAACGGCAGCAATGTTGAGTTTTCCGGGCTGATAATATTTTTGAGAAATTGGAAGAAGGCCCCTGACTTTACACTGAATTGGAGAAAGCATGCACACAGCATGTGGGAGGAGCACTAATATCAGCACCTCTAACGCCCTCATCCAGTATTGGGATATTCTTTCTGGAAGCAATATTACTTTTTGCTTGTTCTCCAGGAATATCCAGAGTCCTATTAAATAAAACTTTAGAAAAACAGCCTCACCCCCCAACAGCTATTTTTTTCAGCAGATATGACAGTAAGAATGTAAATGTGGGATCAGGAAATTATCAGCAGTCAGGCAGTAGAGAACATGCCTGTCTCTGTCCCATTTTGAATATAGCAAAGGGAATTTATAGTACTCATTACTCTTAATTCATCATTGTGTACTGCATAAATTTTCTAAAGTGAGTAAGAATAAATAGAAATAATCATGGTTGTTTTGATAATTGTAGGGGAGACAGTGACTCAGAATTTCAGGTTAGGTATGAAGCTGGAACCCTTGGGGTAGGTCTGGACTAAATTGTTTGAACTTAGTTTCCAAAGAAATTGTTAGGACAACCCAAGACAAAAACAATTTTTTCCCAGTGGCAAAGAAATTTAAATAATTTAGTCTGTTGAAAACCTTATATTTTAATTTAAATAACTTAAATAAAATTTAAAAATTAAAATTTTAAACTTAAGAAAAGGGGTAGTTGAAGGGAGTGAGCTGGTGTGTGCAACAGAGGTCATTTCTGCACTAGGCTGTTATAGCATTATTATTCCACTTTCAACATCCTATGGAATCCCAGGGTTTGCAGTTTAGAGATGAGTTGTCCGGCCCCTCCCTAAACTGCAAACCCGAGGATTCCATAGGATGTTGATAGTGGAATAATAGCGCTATAACAGTCTAGTGCAGAAATGGCCAGAGGCTTAGACGGATGAGCTCACTTAAATGGATTGATCTCAGCTTCATCCACCTTCGTACTTGATGCAGCACCAACCTAAATTGGGGTGCTGGAGGAAAGAGCTGCCATTATTTATAAGGATTACATCTCCCTTATGAGGAAACACATCTGCCCTAGCACCTGTTTTGTAGGTTTGTGCCATGTATTGGGCTAAGTAGACAGAACAGGGATGCTGCAGGGTGATGGAATATAGGGGGAATGGTATCCTGGGTGTCTGAGAAGGCATCCAGACACAGGACGCCGGGGCTTTTGTTCTTATCCAGCTTGGCCATACGGCCACAGCAGGGTATGTTTTATATTCATGCCAATTAATACATCTTGCCAATTAAATCATATTTGGCCAATTAAATCGTATCAAAGTGTGGGGGCGTATGGCCTGATAACAAGTTTGTGGCCTCCTTTCATAGGAAGCCACTGAAACATGCCTTCTCTCATCATGCAATGTGATGTTTGGAGGATTCTTTTTTTTTTTTTAAATTCATCTTCCAAGATATTCCAAAAGTTGTTTTGAATAACTTTTCTTTTACAATTCCCTTTGTTGTATTATTTTTACATTGTAATCTACCTCGGTTTCCTGTGATAGGCTAATTCCATAGAATGCATGACAATTCTACCCAAGAATTTTTGCCACAGTTATCTTTGCAGTTCTGAACTGGCTCACTGGAACTAATCAGTAGACAAAATTTCATCTTTCCCCCTACTTCTCAGGCCATTTCCACGCTACATTGTCATAATGCTATTATTCCACTTTCAACTTCCTATGGAATCCTGGGGTTTGCAGTTTAGAGAGAGGCATTTAGAATTCTCAGCCAGAGAGCTCTTGGGCTGCAGTCAACTACAAACCTCAGAATTCCATAGGAAGTTGGAAGTGGAATAATAGCACTATAACAGTGTAGGGCAGAAATAGCAATCCACATTCAGACTTGAAACAATTGTGTCATAGGCCATTTCCGTACGACACTCTTATAGCGCGATGATTCCACTTTCAACCTCCTATGGAGGCCCCTCCCGGAACTGCAAACCCCAGGATTCCATAGGAGGTTGAAAGTGGAATCATCGCGCTTAGAGTGTCGCACGGATATGTTCATAGTTTTGTAATCAGTCTTATGAATATGAAAATGAGGAGACAAACTCAAAAAACATGTTTTGGTTCTTTAATACGGAGGGTGTGGGTGGGTAAGTGGGTATCTTTCTGCATTAGAAAGGAGAGGTGCTACTGTTCACAAAAGAAGGATTGCACTCTCCTGAACAGATACAATTTTTACCTAACTGTTTTAAATTGTTCAGTAAGTTGTTCAAATATACAGATTTAAAATTAAACCAAGAAGAATACAGGAGAGAGCACAATAAATAGATATCCACTTAAGGTCTTAAGCCTCTCTCCTGCTACATAGCCCATGGCAGCTGTAAGACTCATCCAGCCACTTTCTGGCCCATAAGCTGTTTCTGGATGAAGATTATGGTGGAAGAATAACAATCTATAATACAAGAGAACATTAGCATTCCAGAATTTTCATTTCCTAGTAATTACTCATTGCATTTCATATCTGTGGACCACAATGCTCTGCTAGGGCCTGCTCCCAAATTCTAAGTAATTCTGCATCAAGCTGGAAGCAGTAAAAAGAAACCAATCTACTTGTAAAATGTGGTAGCCTAATTGGTGGGAAGGAACAGGAAGAAAGTAAAAATACAAAGGGATGAGGAGAAACAGGGTAGACTTACCCCATGTTGTTTCTGATCCAGCCCAGCACTGGGATCATACCCACACACTTCTAAAATAGACATCCCAAACAATTTATGTTCAGATGAATTTCATCTTGACACTGACAGTAGATGTTACAATTAAGCTTTGTTCCTTATAATGGAAGTAGGCCATAGTTCATTTTAGTTGGATGAGAGACAAAGGCCCTTTTCGCATGGCATTTGCCATGCGAAAGGGCGCCTGGAGCGTCACGTGATTGTGAGGATCAATCTGCACGATGCACTCACAATTGCATGATGCTCCAGGGTAGGGCAGGCGCCACTCACGCAGTTTTTCATTTTCGCCTTTCAGCTGAAAATGGTGCGCGATTGTGCATTGCTCCAGCACCCCACGTGCACTTGCTGTGCATGCGGAGCCTCTGGAGCTGTGGCGATCATGCTTCCTGCCTCAGAGCAGCCTGGGAAACTCCCAGGCTGCACTGTGGAAGGAAGAGGCAGGGCTCTCACTCCAGGTAGCTCGTGTGGAGCTGAAGCAGCAAGGGTGCGAGAACCTCTTGCAGGAGGCTGCTCTCACAATCCCTGCACCTCAGTGCTGAAAAAAGGTAAGGTGCGGAAAGGGCCAAAGAGGCATAGACTCTTTAATTTTTTCTCCTTATGAGTTGCCCTTTTTTGTTCAGCTCAGGCCTCACTACAATGATATAGCATTTTGGAAAAAAGATACAAATTAGTAACCCAGCAGAAGAGGCCAAGATGCAGAAAATCTCCACTGCCACCACATATTTTCCTTTCGTACTCAGGTAGGTTGGAACAAAGGACGACCATACACTGCAAAACAAAAGCATGCTGAATGTGATAAACTTGGCTTCATTGAAGACATCTGGTAGCTTCCTGGCTAGGAAGGCCACAGCGAAGCTAATAATGGCTAAAATACCCATAAAGCCCAAGGCACAGTAGAACATGACTGCTGAACCTTCGTTACATTCCAGAATAATTTTTTCAGTCAGTGAGTATATGTCATAATCTGGAAATGGAGGATAGGTGGCCAACCACACAGTACAAATAATGACTTGAAAAAAGGAACAAGAAAGGACAATGGAAGTTGCCAGTCTGTTCCCAAACCATTTCTTCATTCTGGATCCTGGCTTAGTGGCCATGAAAGACAGAACCACAAGAATGGTTTTCGCCAATACACAAGAAACAGCCACAGAGAAGATAATGCTAAATGCAGGTTGTCGAATGAGACAAGGTATCTTCTGAGGTTCTCCAAGAAATAAGAAAATACAAAGGAAGGCGAGAAGGAGGGAGACCAGGAGAGCGTAGGTGATATTCTGGTTGTTGGCTTTGACTATGGGAGTATCCTGGTATTTAATGAAGATTTTCAGCACCAAAGCTGTGAGGAAAGAGAAGGAAAGAGAAAGAATAGCCAAACTGATTCCCAAAGGTTCTTCAAAAGATAGGAAGCTTATATCTTTTGGAAGACATGCATCTTGTCTGTGGTTTGCATATTGGTCATCAGGACATTGAACGCAGTCATCCATGTCTGCAGGAGGAAAAAACATGTCTTTTTGATATACCAATCAAGTTTTTACATTCCAAAATGCTACATCAGAGATCATACCTCAAAGTCTAATATGCAAGTTCACATACTATATGAAGTTCTGGTGTGGTCTGGAAAATGGTTGGGGAGTTCGGTGGCTTTTGGTGATATTAGACTATAGCACTCATTGTTCATGACCATTTGATATACTGAACAAGGCTGGTTGCATTCCAGCTTTTTCTAGATGACCACCCATTCCACCAAGTGTTGTATTCAGAGATCAAGTGTTTAGGACATCCAATAGAAGAGAAGGTTTTTTTTTGTTGTTTTTTTTTAAACAAAGGGAAGTCCAGCCTTCATTTCCTACAAATCCATGTGAGGAGTTAATATATTTTAATCTATACAGTAGAGTTCCAGCCATCAGTGGTTATATGGAGCCCTGGTGGCACAGTGGATAAATGGAGACCTGGTGGTGCAGTAGATAAATGTTGGTATGGTAGCCACACAGTTGTGAGTTCGATCCTACCAGGCTCCAGGTTGACTCAGCCTTCCATCCTTCCGCAGATCGGTAAAATGAGTACCCAGCTTGTTGGGGGCAATTAGCTAACATATTGTAAACCGCTTAGAGAGCACTTAGCTGATAAGCGATATAGAAATACACATGCTATTGCTATGCTATGCTATTATGTTAGACTTTTCTTGTATGTAGCCATCACCAATTGATTCAGAGGATATTAAAATTACAGCAGTTATGTCTGAAAATAATTTTGTGCCAGAGGTGGGAAGTAGCTAGTTGTAAATAACAAATCTGTGAGAATTAATTTCCATTTTTTTTAAGTAAGAGAAGCCTAACAAAGTTGCATTACTACTAAAACACAAAGAGGGATAATTTCAATCCTGGTAAGATGGAAAACTAATTGCTTTAGTTTCCTTTTGTAATTACAGTGGTGTGTGACATTACTGTTTAGCTGTGTTTTCTACCTTAGGTCAGTACTTTGCAACAAGGAGTTTGCACTCAGTTAACTCAGCAGGTGGGAGAGGAAAGGGAGAAATCTTGTCCTTCCCCAGTAGGTTTGGGCAAAAACAAACTGCCACAGTCTTTTCTAGCTTGTCTGTTGTTAATTAGTAATTTTTGTCACCTTGATCCACACACTGATGCCGCACCCTGTAGGGAAGCTGTATCACTGTAAAACAACCTATGATTGCAAAAAGTTGAATTGCACTGTTACACAAAGTTTGCATTCTCGAGAGCGTAGCATACTTATGCCATTGAGGTTACTGCTCAAGGGAAGCCAGTGGCCTAAGCATTCTACAATAGTTTCAATGCACAATATGTCCTGGAACAAAAGAGTCCCAGTGCACAAAATGCCCCGATGAACAACATATCTTGATGCAGAACATGTCCTGCTGTGCAATGGGAGCCCGTGTTGTACAACAGCACATCTTGTCCTGCGCTCCATTGAAAATCATTGCAATTCATCACCATGGTTACATATTGTGTTGGCAATTGGCGCTACCCCATTTACCAGGCAGTGAATTTGCAGCTTGGTTTAGCTTTGGAGGGGCACATGGCTCTGCGGCCATGTGAGTTGGCAGTGCAGCCACTTCCGCTTTCCCAATAGTCTGCACATTTCTTTGGGAAATCTGCCTTATAGTCAGCAGCCAATGAGTTTAAATTGGCTGGTTTGAACTCATTGGTTACCTCTACCCAGGCAAGAGCTGACTGCTGTCTTCCCTCTGGTCCAGGCGGTGGGTATTTAATTGAGCTCCCTTCAGCTGGAGCTCAGTTCACTTTGGAGTGTCATCCCATCTACCTCCTCCTGGCAGATGGATGTCTTCTGTCCGATCAGGAAAGGCTTGCTTTATTCTGTCACAACTTACAGGGCAGTTGGCATGGATTCTGGATCCAGGATATCTATTTTCCGAGGCCTTGGGGCCATGGTAAATACAGGAGTTGCCAGGAGTGCAGGGGAGGAAGCAGGCGTGTAGTGTGGCAGAAGGTGTAGACATCCACTGAACTCCTTGGAGTACAGGTGGCCCTTATACCTGATGTTGAATGGTTCCAGCTTTGGTGTAGGATTGGGCTCATTAGTCAACATTTGGGTTAGCCGAAGCCTGGATTCAGATCCATGTGCAAGCCAATCCTGTTACATCTGTAGCAAATAAAGTTGTCGCCTATTTTCACCCAAGCTCTGGCATATGTGTGGTTTTTTCTCCTGCCTCATTTTACTCAGTCCTGAGCACACAGTGTAGGTCTGACACAGGTCATTTCTGCACTAGACTGCTATAGTACTATTATTCTACTTTCAACATCCTATGGAATCCTGAGGTTTGCAGTTTGGGAGGGCCCTCAAAGGTCCCTCCCTAAAGTTATGCATTGTAGCCTCTGAATGCAGGATCCTGGTCATTTTCCCCTTTCAGATAAGACAATAAGAGTGTTATTAGTAATATGCAGTTTTAGCAGTTACCTCCTTAGGGGCATATAGCTACAAATAACTACTTTCTAAAGTAATCTTCTAGGCTCCACTTGGCATGTGGTATATCTCACCCTTCTGATCTGAGATCTTTCCTGGGGGGCATGGAAGGCAATCATAGCAGCAAAATGGCTTCCCTTCCTTCTTTTTCGTTCTGGAGCCCATGTAACAATTCTCATTGCACAGTGAAAGAGGCAGCGTCTGTGCAGAAATGGGGAAGAGGGAGAAAGAAACAAGATACATTATTTTGTAGAAAGAAAGAAAGAAAGAAAGAAAGAAAGAAAGAAAGAAAGAAAGAAAGAAAGAAAGAAAGAACAGTGTTTGGTGAGTTTGTATCAGAGATGTAAGAAATGAACTAATGACAAAAGGATAGATTAGCACTTTCCCTAAAGATGAATTGGCATGCAATACAGTCAGCCCTCCACCTTTTGCAGGTTTCACTTTTGTGGGTTTGGTTATTCACGGATCATTACTATCACCTCTGCTGCCATTTTTGACAGGGACTGCAAGCCTCATGAGAACGAGAAACTGCAAAACAAGGCTTGTAAGTCCCTATTAAAAATGATGTGGGGGTAGCAGTGGAGATGGCAGTAAGTCCCCCCAGTCCCCCCACTTCTGCCTTGCGAAGGAACCCTGATGCCTCAAAGGAATCCATGGTGGGTTGAATATGATGATCGTACTTTTATATGTGTGTGTGTGTTAAATATGGTTTTGGAGGGCCTAGAGTTATTCCCAGTTTTTCTACTTTCACAGGGGTCCTGTGCCCCCTAACACTAGTGAAAGTGGAGGGAGGACTGTATTTTCTTCTAACCATTGGCTAGAATCTTGGCAAGAACTGCATTTTTTCCCAGAGTCTCACAGAAGTGGCGAGGGAAGACACACAAAATCTGTTAGCTTGGATCAGCCTATTTCTCCAGTTCCTATCTTTCTGCAATCTTTTTCTTCCTACTTCTATGGGTCATTAGAGCATAGTTAAACTGGTGTAGTATACCAACAGGATTGGGGCCATTATGATGACTTTGCTCATTTAATATATACTTCATCAGATATGTCCATTGCCTGCCAGCTGACCTATTTGAACACCACTCATATTTTGTTTCTGATTTTTTTTTCTGATAAGACTTTGAATCTCACTGTTAGCATGACCTAGTGTGAATCTTACTGGGTCAGAAGACAGAAACACAGACTTATTTCAGTGTGCAGACAGTATAAGGAGTACCTCAACATTACAAATACCTATTGCTAAGTTCTGATGTGAGCACAGACCCTACCTTGTTGAATCCACTGGGCCATGTTATAGTATCTTCACAAATGCTGAACATCTTATCAGGGAGATCCTGTGGATCTATTTTTCCAACTTTCACCCTTTGAAGGGACTGGTTTGGGAATATGATCCAATTTATAATATCAAATCCAGCTGCTAAAGACCCACTTTCATCAAAAGACACTGTTTCCCCAGCACTGTTGTTAAATGAAACACTTTTAAGAAATTGGTGAAGCTAAATCCAGGAAAAAAAGTGGTGGTGGTGGAGAAGGAGGAGGAGGAGGAGGAAAGAATTAATGGCAATGACAACAATATTTCACACCTTAGAATCATAATAAATTGCTCCTTTTAGAGAAGTATATGTCATCCTATTTCAATTTTAGTTTTATTAAAAAAAATTACCCAGGGATCTCAAGGCCAAATACAGATTAAAATACAGATTAAAAGAGTTAAAACAGATTAAAAAGTTCATTAGAAGGTTTGTTGTAAAATGAAGTAGGCCCCCCAAAGCTTTCATGAAGAGCCATGTTTTGTTAAATCTTAACACTTCCAATCAAATCTGTGCACACAATTGTTGTCTTCTTATTAAAAATGAACTATAAACATTCTCCACTGTCTCAGACAAAATATAAGAGTCACTGCTATTCCCAGAAGGAAGAGGGCCATGTTACACTTGTTTCGAGTAGCAGAATACATCTAGCACCACAAGCATGGTTTAATGCAAAGGAATTTAGTGCCAGATCTTTCACAGATAAACACTGAAGTTTCTGTTTGGATGGTCAAATATTTCTGTACCTGTTTCTCAAATCTCCTTATCATTAAGACGACAAAAGGAACTTCATATTTTCTTTGAAACATGGGAGACATTAAAAAAAAAACAGTCTTCCCCTACTTAATATGTTTAAACATGTCAAATTCTTTTCTCTATGACAATATTTGAGAATTTGAGAATCTTACAAAAACACAAACCAAAAGAAATTCTTCCAGTCCCGGGAACATCAGGTTTGAAAATTAATTCAATAATGTGAAACTTTCAAAAATAGAAAGTGAATGCACTCTCATTAAAGCTAACAATTGTAATAGTCTAATTAATGAAGTTACCAATTAACTTATTCATTGAAATGCTAGTATGGGTCCAAATCATGGAACTGTCAGGGAAAGGCATGGAGGTTGACCTTAATGGGCCATATTTTGGTACTGGCTCTTTCAAAAGAGCTTGGTAGGAGGAAAGATGCCAGTGATAACTTGCGATTGGGTTGTGGTAGTTCCATTCAGTTCATTGTCTGATGCCACCAGGCCTGATATCACAACACCTGTGATTTTTTGTTTTAATGAAACATATACTTTTACCAGGGTGGGTAAGGAACACATACTGCAAAACTGGTTCCATTGGTATAGAGTCATGATGCAATGCATATCCAAATAACCGTGTGCAGTAAGTTCCTAATCTAACCAACAGTACCAGCTTCTAAAAAGGGAACATATTAAGGACTTAGCACTTATACTACGTGAGAAGTAGTCTTTCTATCAATACTGACATTTTGATATTTATGACATATTGCCTTATCCACAGATACAGAGAATTCACAAACGTTAGTACCGTTAGGACATTACCTGCCATGGCTGTGCAGTTAGAAGCTGCAATATCACTCCTTCTGTCCTTCCTCTGTGCTTAGACTTGGATAAACCGAAGGCATTCAAAGCATGGGCCACAGCATAGACCCCATTGTAGATGCTATAACTGTGGCCACTCATGCTCATTTCAAACACAGATGTAGTGAGAGACTCTAGTTTCTCTTCCCCAGTGCAGAATTTACTACCCATATGGTGCATTTCAGGAAGTGGGAACAAACAGTCAAATGCATGTTCCCAGAAGACTTTGCTGAAACCATCTTCTTTTGCCAAAGTAGCTTTTCTAGTCTGAATAAATTTCTGGAAGCCCAACAACTCCTCTGAGTTCATTGAAAACAATAGAGATCCATGAATGAATTCTGTGGCTAAGTTGCCTGGAAAAGGAAATGAGGCAAGATTCATCTGGGCTGTCATAATCCACACCTTGGCCTTCATTACTACACCGTCACTTTGTGAGTATTGCAACATTATCCTGAAAATAGTCATGGTCTGGACTTCACCATGCATGACCAAAGCATTGGCAGTGCTGTTCATGACAATCTTGATTATTTCCACCCACCTGTCCATTTCAGCATGAATTTTAGAAAAAGTTGTTGGTGGGAATCTTTCTATGAAGTCAAAGCAGACGCCTCTCAAGGAAAAGCTGGGAAGAACATTTTGTACAAACCATTCTCCATTTGCATCATTCAGATAGAGCACCCCAGTCCACGTCCACCCAAAATGAAGCAACAACTGCAGAATTCCCTCATATTGAATGGTTACCTTTGGAAACATCTGGTGGAAGAACAGTGCTTGGCTTATGACATCCAGTGCTAAAGCAGATCCATATGTGAGCTAAATCAAATGTTAAATGAAAAAATGGTAAAGGACATTGCCAAAAAAAGTGTTTTTGAGTATGCTTGAGAATGTTACCAGGTTAGCCTATAATATATACTGAGATTCACTCCGGACCTTACTTTTTTAGTGCAGTGAACATTTATGAGCCAAAAAAGTTCAATATCATGAAAAATTAGGAAGAAATAGGAGTATTTTTGAAAGAAAAAGATGTAAATGGCTTAAGAGATATTATCATATTAAACAATATGAAACTACTTTTTTTTTAAACAAAAAGGAAAATAAAAGATATTTTCCTAGTTCCTGTTTGGGGGCTGACGAAGGCACCAATTCAGAAAAGATATGGGTAGAGAATAAGTATTTCACAGCCAATCACTGTTGCAAGCAGAGGAATGTAGACGTGAGCCAAGGTATGACAGAAAACTGAGCCTGTATTTTAGCTTGGTAGCTCATTGTAATTCAGCAGTTTCTCTCTGTATGTTCTCTAATGCTTTTCGAGCAAAGCATGACATCAAAATCACAGGTATGAGTGTGTGCTTAAATGTGGTCTAGAGCCTTATTTTCATGCTTTGGTCTTGGCTTATGGCACACTTTTTCAAACTGTTTGTTAATACTAGGACACTGCCATCATGTTCAGATGAACATAAATAAGTAGAAGTAAGAACTTGCATCACTGGATTTATTCCTTCAAGGAAGTGGCAGCCCTGGCCATTTCTGCATTATACTGTTACAGTGCTGCTATTCTGCTTTCAACATGCTATGGAATCCTGGGGTTTGCAGTTAAGGGAGGGACTTCTAGAATTCTAAGCCAGAAAGTTCTTTGGCCTCAGTAAACTACAAACCCCAGAATTTCATAGCATGTTGAAAGTGGAATAATAGCACTATAAATGTGGGGCGGAAATGGCCCCTGAGTCTGTAAGGCCTGAACCAGGCAGTTTATGACTGGTGATTTTGGAAGTCTCTAATTCACAGGGTCACCATAAGTCTAAGTTGACTTGACAGCAACCAACAACTACAACACATATCTTCTTGTGGTGCAACGTTCCAGATATTTCTCCTGAGAAGGGCATTCTGCCACACTTAACCCACCCCATGGTTTCCTCCCCCACCTTTTTGATGGACAGTCAAGAAATTCAGTGTGGTGTAGTGGGTTGAATGTAGGACTACAGCTCTGAAGACCAGGCTTCAAATCTCCTTCTGGCTATGGAAACCCACTGGGTGACCTTGGACAAGTCCCACTCTCTCAACTTCACAGGAAGACAAAGGCAACTGCCTCTGAACAAATCTTGCCGAGAAAACCTTGTGATAGGTTCATTTCAGAGATGTTGTAGGTCAGAAATGACTTGAAGACACACAGCCACAATACACAATCAATAATCTCAGGGTTCTGGCATATTTTATCCGCTTACTTAATTTTTTTTTCCTGGCCATATAGTGTATTTTATGGAAAACAATAGTAACAATACTGAAAAAATATATCTGGAAAGATGCCTTCATTTTTAAAATGTGTGAAGAAACATGCAGATGTATTTGAACATGATGTCAAGCTGTTTCACAATCCAGCACTTTCAGAATTGGTGGTGAAGGCCTGCTAAATTTCTCCAACCAGTTTCTATGTCCAAGGAACCTTGGTTTTCTTGTTTAGTGAAATATTTCAAGCAACATGGAGCTGTCTGAAGGTCAGGGAGTGGAGAAATCCATACTTATTTGTGCTGAAATAGCAGTCTTCCAATGACATGGACAGCAGTCTTTGGCAATCAGTGGTTTATGAGTATGCTGACTGCTTCTCAATATTAATTCAAAATGTTGTGTACACATAAATAGCCAACTCTGTAGGAAATGAAGAGGTACTTTCACTCATCAAAAGATAACATTAAGCTGTATCCAATGTGTTTTTCTTTGCTTCAGTCACTTTTTAAAATATCCAAATCATGAAACTACATACAACACAATAAGAGAGGGAATGGCTTTCTGAACTCCACGGCTTGTGCACGTGACTTACCTGTGGAAGCTTGTAGATCGACAGAATGATTGCCATGTTAAGACCAACATAAGAATTAGGTCCTCCAATGACTGCCACCACATTATTCAGGACATCACACTTGTAGTTAGGGTAGAAATTGCCTTTTGTAGACAGAAGTTCCATGGAGGCAAGATAAATTGTGGTTGCACGGAAATCATTATTATACAAGTGGAAGCCTAGGGTGATATTGGGTAAGATCTGTGGGTTTCCATTGATCTCCTTTAAAGCAAACACCAAGGCCAGGACGTGCTGATAATGCTGTTTCATGACCCTGAAATGTGAATAATCGTTGCATTGTAACATTTTGACTTTGTGCTTCCAATCAACATTAATTTACTAAGCATTTCCCACTGAATTAATCTGCATGGGCTGAATTCTTGGAATACAGGAATGGACACTGGAATTCACCCACCTGGACTTAACGACTTCACTGAATATTAGGAGAAGAGCAGCATTCTTCAGTAGTTTTTAGCTATCATAAGTAAATCATTCAAAAGAAGAGAATGTATTGCTTTCTCCTCTTTTAAATAAAACGGTTTGCTGCCTCTGATAATAAGCTTTAATTTGCAAAACATTTCTACTTTATTTCCTCTTGGTTGCAGGAATTTAACATTTCTGGCTATCAAAGCATACACATGTGTAGACAAACAGACTTGATTGGTGTACACTTTCGTGCTTGGCTCATGGCACATTGATCATAATATTCACCTGAACTTAAATATATTTATGTACTCTTAAGAAGTAAGTGGTGGTGTGAGGGGGAACACCCTCTCACATTATCTGGAAACATCTAACAAAGATTTTCAAAATAGATTGAGGAGGATTTGGGCTCACTTTGTCACTAGTTCATAACATTATCAAAAATTTGAAGAAATTAATAATCTCTGGTTACAGAATTAATTCAAGGAGCCCTTGAAAGGAAGCTGAAGAGAGGATATTTATTTAATTATTACATTTTGTTCTCAGAAAAGCCAAAGGAAGTGATTTCGTACTATACAAGAAGGCCCAAACACAGTAAGCAAAACTGCCTTTGGAACAGAATGGTTGCTTGTGTTATGCTATACGTCGTTATTCACTTATTTATATTTGTTTTTTAAAAATATTTATTGCCTGTGTAAAAGTCTCAATTTAAAAAACACCTATTGGCCTAGATAAATTTATACAAACTCATCATTTTATTTGCAAAACAACCTTAAAACTTTCTGCAGGGATTCCAAAAAGAGTATTTTCCGAGCTTATGCCTGGCAACTGTTTGAGAGTAGGAGGTAGAACATCATACAATTGATTTTGTGTGTGTGTGCCAGGGTTATCCTTATCACAACAATTCTACAGCAGAATGCAAAGTTAGGGGATATATGAAAACTCAAGTTTTAAAGTAGTTGGATGTAAATCTACACTTAGATCATGGGAGATTGCTGTGTCGAGTCTCAATAGCCAACCCATTTCTTTTTTTAAGCAGGATCCTCACATTCCGGGCAGAAAAAAATTCTTGAGCTTACTAGTTGCATTGTAACTATTATTTCATTTCTATATGAGTTTATCTGGGTTGATAGGTGTTTTTAAAACTGAGACATTTCACATCCATTTTTATGTAAGATATATGCACATTATATCTTGTCCCCTGCTAGAATTGTTGTGGATGCATTGTCCCTTTTCTTTCTTTTGTCTTTATCAGCCCCTGAAGAAGGCTATGAAATAATACTAAGCTGAAATTCTTTAGGCTAATTGGAGGCATAAAAGCATCTTTTTCAACATCCTGAGATTTTCTCTCTTCTCTACATCTCCTCTCCAAGAAGTTAACAAGGTTGATCAAAATATTAGCCCTGAAATTTGGGGGAAGATATCACCATGGAAGAATGGGAAAGCTCTTGGACAACTACTTGGGAATTAGTAAAACCAGCCAGTTTAAGGGAAAATTATTGTAAAATATTTCATAGATGGTATTTAACCCCTGTTGGGTTAGCAAAGATAAAAAAGAATCAAAGGGATGCCTGTTGGAAATGTACCCAGAAGGGCACATTCTTTCATATGTGGTGGCAATGCGATGTAGCTAACAAGTATTGGGAAGATATACATAACCAAATCCAGAAGATATTAAAAATTAAATTTTCATTATTCCCTAAACTATATTTATTAAATATGATGAAAAATTTACAAATTGACAAGTCTAAAAAGAAAATAATCCTCTTTATGATCTTGGCAGCTAGGATATGTTAAGCTCAGCTATGGAAGGAGCCGCAACGTCCAAGATTAGAAGACTGGCTTATTAAACTGTATGATATGGCAGAGGCTGATATTATTATGAAATCTTTGGAGGGTAGAGGGAAAGGAGATGTTGTTGAGGGATGGAAAATGGTTTTGTCAACATGGATTGACAAGTGGGGAATTAAAGCAGCGTCTTTTATCGGGTAAATGTGAAATAATATTCCTTTTTTCTTTTCTTTGTCTGTAGGAGACTGAGAGGGTTTTGGTCTGATGAAGGGAAGCTTAGAACCATAACTGGAAATCCAGGGTATACGTAGATGAAAAGTGAGACTTGAGGGTGAAACAGGTTGCAGAGAAGCTATCTTGGAACTACCAAACAGTCATTATGGACACTCAGATGTTTTATGATATATTTAAGTTGTAGGTATAAGATTTAAGCAGCAATGACGAAGATTATATTGGGAGAAGTCGGAGTATATCTAATTTGGTTAATCGTCTCGCTTAAAGGGATTAGAAGGAAGTTACAGATAAGGAAGCATATTAGTTTCAGCAATGATGGGTGGGGAGGGGGGAAATTGGGAACTTAATAGTGTGTCTATGTTGGTTTCACATTGTATTGTATTATATAGAATGTCTGTTTGGGGTTTAGGGTTTTGTTTTTTGTTTTTTTGTCTTTGTTTTGTTTTTGTTTTTTTAGAAGGCTGGTATTTTGCACTTTTTGTAAATTTGTGTACGTGAATTTGTATTGCACATTTGGCATTGGTATACGTGTATGTGTTACATTTATTAAAATAAAAATTTATTTAAAAAAATATCAGCCCTGAATATCTCTGTGATAAATTATTCCTGCGAACTCCAAGTCAATGAAAGAAAAGGGAATCAGATAGGTTTCCATCTTAGAATCTATGATTCAACAATTCCAAGAAGGAAATCCAAAGTCCTGAACATAAAATGTACTCCAGGCAGCTGTTAAATAAGTGTCTCTGGCCTTCACTGTTTAAAAAAATTTAAAGCACAAATGCAGGATTGATCAATTACTATCGTATTTTGTTACAAATGACAAAGACCTTGACTAAAGGTGTTTTGGAGCAAAAAAGGAGGAATCAAAATTTGAGAAAAGCTTTCAGATCCATTTTATGTATTGTTGTTATTGTTGTTGTGGACCTTTCCAACTCATGGCTACTACCTATCATGGGGTTCTCTGGGGCTAAGAGTATGGGACACATTCAAGGTCACCCACTGAGTCTCCATGCCTGAGTAGGGAATTGAACCCTGGTTTCCAGGATCATAGCCCAGCTCTCAGACCACTACACTATACTGGATCTATATTTAATAGACATATTGCAAATCATATGGAAGCTCTGTAGCAAAATAATAATACAGAAATCATCCCAACAGAGCCCATGAAAAAAGGCAATGTCTTACACGGAAGAATAAAGTAATAAATTACATAGCTTTAATATACCATACAAAATTTCAGTAAACAAAAGATTGAAACAGATGTTCTAACCAAACTTCGTATAGCCACAACTTTATCAACAACATCCACAAAACCTGTTCCAAATTCACTGAAGCACAATTGAAAGAGAAGAGATATCTGCCACAGTCCAAGTTTGCCATTTCATTTAATTTTGCTTCTGAGAAGCAGAAGTGGCAGCAAAGCATTATTGTCACTGATATTTTATCATAAGCAAGGCATATTCTATATTGTCTCATTAATCTAAGGTACGTAATGGTTAGCCATGGAATCTCCCCACAAATAAATGATCAGGACAGATATAGATTACACTGAAGAAAACACAACTTCTTACACAAGGTCGCCAAAGAGTTCTGGAGAGGGACGTTTTTCAAACATTGTTGCACTTAAGAAACAGAAAGTCTGAGAAATGATGCCAGCAAGCAAGAGATCTCCAGGTTCATAATACTTGTGACGAATTGGAAGAGGATCACTGAGACTACATCTAGAAGTAGAAATGTTGCACACTGCCTGAGGAAAGATCACTAGTCCCATTGTCAGAAAGATCCTCATCTTGTGTCAAAATTTTATCTAGAACTGAGGATACGCTCCAGCATTGACACTGGAGTGTCATGGAATCGAACAATCTGATTCAAAAGACCAGTCAGGCAGAAGGTTGAGGACAAGACTTGATCCAGTGCAAGCTTACACCGGTCAGACGGATGGAGTTGTGTCTATTTCAAATCCCAGATCAGAATGGCACAATGGATATCAAAAGCACACTTACATTTTGTTTTCCTGTTTTCCCACTGTCCACTAGAATTCTCAGTGGAACCGAGGAAACAATGATGTTAGCCAATTTCATAATTATGAGGGGGATAATCACCTACTCAGATCTACAGGTTGTATGAGAAACTGAAAATACAAATGTGTTGATTACATCTCAATAAATGTCTTCTTTGGCCCTTGTTAATGAACCAACAAAGGCAACATATGACAGCTCACAGCACACATAGACATACACACATGCACGCACACACAAACCACCCTCCATTGACTGCATGCTGTTATGCATGCTTGCATTTTTGTGGGGGGTAATGTGGGGGTTGGTATCCTCTTCCTTTCTCTACAGCAGCTTACTGATCAGTGTCCCACACATGGCTGTTCCATGTTTTGTGGGGAGTGGACAGGATCCCTGTAGCCAGACTCAATAAGATGATATCAGCATTGATATCCACCTGGGCCTTCTGCAGGTCTCAGAACTGCTGTACTCATTTTGTATCTGGTTGCAGTCCTGACCAGGTACCATAAAGCATGGAATGATCATGTGTGGAGCTTCAAAGCCTGTTCTGTTACCATGCCGTATATCCTCATTCTAAGATATGATTGGCAATGGATACTATTTAATTGGCATAGAATATAATTTATACACTGTTATGGCTGAAAAGCCATGGTGGCAAAGCTGAGCATGTGTGAAAGTAGGTCAGATGGGACCTCAAGGCATGGATCTGGTGGGAAGCTTCATTTTTAATGAGCTCATGATAATTCCCTCAACGACTTTAAGTATTTGAAGGCATGTCATGTCAAGGAAGGAGTGGACTTGTTTTCTGCTGCTCCAGAGACTAGGACAAGGAGCAGTGGATTCAAACTATAGAAGAAGAGATTCCACTTAAGCCTCAGGAAGAACTTCCTGATCGTCAGAGCTGTTTGTCAGTGAAATATGCCACCTCATGTGGTGGAGTCTCTTTCTTTGGAGGTTTTTAAACAGAGACTGGATGGCCATCTGTCAGGAGTGCTTTGATGTGGGTTCCTGCATGGCAGGGGGTGACTGGATGGCCCCTGGGGCCTCTTCCAACTCTTTGATTATATGATTCTATAACTCACATAGTCAGTGTGGGTCAATTGTAGCCTGTCAATCTAACCTAACCTACAATATTGTCATAAGGGTAAAAAAAGGTATGCGTATCATGTAGAATATTTTTAGCTCTGGGAGAAAAATCAAGAATGTCTTGGAGGGGAGAAAAGGAAACATGAACAATTTAATAGGAAGCAAGGCAGAAAGTTGCCCTTATGTTGCAGTCCTGTATATATTAATCAGCAGTATGTCCGAATAAATTCGAAGTTCTGAGTAGACTCACTTAGGATCACACTAACATACTATGTGTAGCAACAGCACAGGCTACAAAGACACAAGTTCCTTCCCAAGTTCCTGAGCTTTTCTCAGTATTGAGATAGATAGGATGAACCAGCTGTGTAGTTTTCTAGGACAGAAATTGCAGTATATGAGGATTAGAGTAGCCATAATCTGGTTAGCCATTTTGCCAAGGCAGGTATGGTTAGGTGAATAAGATCCCTGACATATTGATGTGGTCAGGAAATAGAACAACAGGGATATACAGAATGCCATGGCCAAGGGTTTAGGTCACTTTGTGCCTCACCTCCCAAATTATTTATCAAAGGCTTGAGCTCTATCAACTGGATGGTGTCTACCTGTCTGAAGAGGGGAACTAGATATTCCTTAGAGAGATGCAACAGGGTGTGAGAGGCCTTTTGGGGATAAGCTGACACTTGTCATTCTTTGTGGGAAGTAGTTGGGAGAGAAAGTATGAGTCTGGTGAACATCTGCATGGAAACATCTTTAGTGAAGGATAGGTCTCTGGACCTGCCCTTATGTGCCATCTGACCCAGCAGGTGGGGAAAGGTCACTTGCAATGCTCAATATGAAAAGCCATGACAGAGAAAAGGGGGGCATAGTGAAAAAAGAAGTTGAGTGACAGAGATAATAGTAAATGGATTCTACATGTACTTTTAGCCACACTGACTTTTATATTCATGTCCATCTCAACTTGAAAACTGCTAAGAAACGTCTCTGCTAACAAAATAGATTTCCCACCCCTACAAAAATGATCAGCTCAGAAGTTCAATAAAGTACTGAGAATTACTGTTAGATATGTGCATGCATCCTACTGCATTCTGAATCTCATAGAAACCTATGAAGATGTTTAGTAATGATTAACTAAACTCATGTGATTTACCATAAGACTAAATTCTGTGTTTGGTTAGCTGCTTAAAAGGCCAGAGAGTTAGATTAAGTAGTTCTTTAGACTCATCACCTGTTGTTCAGCTCAGGTCTCTGCAAAATGATATAGACTTTAGGAGGAAGATACATAGGAGCAAGTCCAGCATGAGGGGTCAAAATGGGGAAGATCTCCATTGCCACAATGTCCTTCCCTTTATTGTTCTAGAAGTTTGGAACAAAAGAGAGCCACACACTAGAGAATGCCAGCATGCTGAAGGTGATAAACTTGCTTTCATTAATATTGCAATGCAACCCCCTGGCAACTTTGGAGAATCATGTATTTATTTACTTACTTATTTGCCTAAAAAGGTGCCAAAAGCTGCAAACCAGCATGAACATGTGCTGATTTGCTTTCACTACCCCCCTTAGAGCCACCAAACTTCCATAACCCACCCCCCAAAAAAATCAATCAAAATTGGCCAAAATGGAGGGTAGGGTGACATTGTGTGACTTCAGATGAGATGAAACATGCTGGTGCAAGCCACTGGGTGGCTGATGAAGGGGGAATGACCCCTATCACCTGCACAGTTGCCCACCCTTGATTTAGACATTGGCTCCTTTCTTCAATTATTTCACACTCCATGGGATAGCCATGGGTCTCTTCATTCTGCCACTTGGTATAACCAGCCCTGAATGTTTGAAGAACAAAACACTTCCTATGGACTTTGTACTGACTCATTTTGTCTGGGTAGCACTTTTGGAGAAAGTGTAGAAACTAGTTGTTCTTTTAGATGATATTGAGAATGATGAAGATGAGGATGGTGATTTTGAAGGCCTTACTTTCATGGTACTTCCTCAAATCCATATTGAAATCCTCTCATTTTTGCTACTCCTTTTTTTTAACTTTTTGGTGCAGTGATCTGTTATGAACACATAAAGTTTTATCTCATCCCAGTGGAAAGGGCAGCAAAGAAGAAAGGTTGACTTCTCTTTGAAACGTGATAAACATATTTTTGCCTTTGATTTCTCACTGAAGTTGTGACAATTGGCAAGGGATTATCTTCCTTGTAATTATCAGATTGACTACAATTATATTTTCACCAGTTCCCTGGAGGTTTCCCTGGAGAAAAAAAATAACACAGAGAGAAGACTGAAAGAAACTTTTAAGATCCTCTGACCTATTCAGAACTGGAGTTGGTAGCAAATAGGGATCAGCCAGTCTGATCAATTAAAGCATACTGGAGGCCCACCTTGAATAATCAGAGGAGAAATGATTCAATAGATTGGGTCTCAACCAGGTCATTCGAATTTATTTCCTACTGCAGTAAATTGGAGAATTAATCATTACATATTCCACAAATTCCAGGAAAAGCTAGGTTCAAATAACTTTGTCCTGAATTCTCCATTATCACAGATAAATTTTGAGTAGGCATTTCCTCTACAATTAACAAAACGACCCTGCTTATTTCTACTTCCTTTTACAATCTCTAGGTACTATCTAGAAAAACTATGGCCCTTCCTGCACTCTCTCTGATCCTGGTGGCATTCCACAGGGATTCCAGTAGAGCCTCTTCTGGGAGAGGAGCACAACAGGAGCACTCCTCGCAACACCGGCTGCCTGCAGGAATGGAGGAGGCGTGGTGGCCATGCCTCTTCCTTCTGCAGTGCAACCGGACACTGTCCCTGGCTGCGCTGGGGCAGGAAGCATGGTCATCATACTTCCTGACCCTCTGCAGCTCAGATAAGTGTGGGAGGGTGGCAGAAGGGCTGCACAATCACCGGTCATTGATGGGTTTTACCCCATCAATGATTTGCAGTGCGCCACCTGGGGACAGGAAAAGGATGGGACACAGATGATGTCGTGCGTAAGCGCTGACTAGGTCCTGCCCTTCTCCTCTTCCCAATGCGGGATGATGACATCCTGTGGAAAGGGCCTGTGTTTCAAGTGTAATTGATGTTACAAATGTTCCCTCAAATATTCAGAGATAGAATAGTTCCAGGGAGCATTTCATCTGTTTGATGGTTGGAAATTTCCATTTTACACACTTTATTTCAGACTATTAAATCACCTGAACGAAAAGCAAGAACAACCAGCCTGTGCTGCTCTTGAACAGACGTCTGATATTCCTGGAGTAGCACGAACAGTTTGCTAAGGAGGCTAGCCTTTGTGTGCTGATGTTAGTGCCTTTGCCTCATACATTGAGCACCTTTCTCAATGTTAAATGTAACATCAGAGACCTCTTTCCAAGCCCTTCATAAGTTTTATCAGTCAGTGAAAATCAACATTACTGTTATCATATCTCAGAGTGACATATTTTCATCACCAATCACTTCTAAACAACTTCTCTCTTCTAAACTCTTTCATGACAGTGCATAAGGAGCAGGATTTTCTTAAATCATAATCAGTTCTCACCACCAATAGGTTTGAATAAATTCCATCTCCTTCGTCTTTCTGGTAATGTAATGTGAGGGATTTTTTTCCTACACAAACATTCATAAACTGTAAAGATTCAGAAAGGGTGTGTTTAAAAATATCTATATGTTTTTGATTGCAAGCTGGAGGGGGAAGAGACAGAAGAGCAGATGGAGCATAGAAGGGCAAAGTTTGTTCTTGCCTTATAAACCATGCTTTATATAATGTTCTGCCTTACCCTAATTCAATAAAAAGGCATCATGGATATATCCAGAAAGGCTTATTAGAAATTAGATTCAGCACACAAACAATACTCCTGCCAGAACTGAAGATGCAATACAGGTTTTGATTTTAAGAACTCTTCATACCCTTCCCAACACTCTACTTTTCACATTCCATTCCCACAGAACACCAGATTGTTGGAATGGCCTTGTTTCCCATATTCCAGACAGGATCCCCTTCCCATGACCCAAATATTGAAGTGAACACAACAATTTGGCCATGGCACAGCCCAAAGCATGACTAGCATGGCAGAGGAGCAGAGGTGTTTCCCCAAAGCAGATCTTACCTCCCAAAAAAACCCCTCGGGCAATAGCAAACACATAAAGTCTAAAGTTACATGAAAACTTTGAAAAGCAATAGACTCACAGAGGTCATGTTATGTAAGGTAAGGCACTAGAACATGTTTTAAAAAATCCAAAAATAATGAAATGACATCAATCAGCCACTCCAGATTTGACAACAGGTGTCACATTGGGCCCAGTGTATCAGAGTATTTCCTGTGAATGTATTGCAGCAGCTTTGGGCTGTGACATACTCAACAACACATTCCCTACGACTCATTCCTTATGGACCCAGTAGTTATTGGAAAGCACTGCAACACGGCAGATATTGGTAGCTAGATAACCACCAAAAGTACTAAAAGAAAATGTGAGGAGTGGTCGTTAGTTGAAGCTTTATGAACTAGACCCTGACCTTATAAAGCTTGGGTCTTTGTCTGCAATGTTTTGCAATGGCTGGGCCTTAACCTTGATCCAAAATATAAATTTGATAACCAGCCCATTTGTTCTATAACAAGGATTGCCTTTTTTGAATTAGGATTATTCCACAGAGTTAATTTACCATGACTCTAAATATTTAATTACAACTGACAAGAGATTGTATTATGAGACCACCTTGGCAGGAGAAATGGCACCAGCCCTTTCTACCACAAATGGGCAGGATCTAAGGAAATCTGACCAAAAAGAGGTGTCAGGTTGATTGATGCAAAAGTTACCTAAGGAGCAGTATTTGGACCAGAATACACTTGATAGTTTGTTTGTACAAGACAAGAGATAAGGCTTATTCTAAAAACTGTCTGATAACTTCTGGTTAGAAACGCAATGGGACAAGCTGCTTTCAGTGCTGGGGTGTATGTGTGTGAAACTCTTCCCCAGACAAAACCAATTTAAAACGTGGCAGGCCATAATATCAACACAGTCTTGAAAACCAGTGAATTTATGCACTGACTGTTGAGGGACTAGAAGATAGGTGAGAGCTGAAGGATAACACTCCCTTTTACACTTGCAGGTTCAGTACAATGTCATTAGAATATCCCATATCAGGGTGCTAGTTCAGTCCTGTTCTATCAGTTCACAGAAACAACGGGCATATTCTGCATGGTCCAACGGATGACACATAAAATTGCACACATCCTTGCTGACTTACAATCCGTACTTCACTCATAATCAAAGGTTACGCCAATCATATTTGCTTGTGCTATTTGGATGGATGGATTTAAACTTTCTAGACCAATGATGTGGTTTTTAGATTTGAGATCTCCTGGGTGCCTATTCATTTTTATTGCTTTCTAGTTAAAATTTGTAATTCATGGAAAAAGTTATGCATAGGGCAGAGAAAAGCTTAGAATGACTTTTTTCTGCCAGTTTTGTTACAGTTCACAGGGCATTCAGAAATGGACAGATACATTTTCCAAGATATTCCCTTTAGGGCTGGTCATTCATGCATTCAAATATTACCCAACTTGAAATGGACTATTTTAGCAATTGTAAATGAGCTGTCCTTATGGATGAATCCTGTAAGGTTGGTGATGTTTTCTTTCATATGCTTAGGGCTTCTTCTTTGCTTTTAAGAAGGAAAAAGGCTGAAGGAGATAGAGAGAGGGTACAGGAGATGTGTGTTAAACATTACTCTTTTATATATGTGGAGCAATGGTGAGGAATTGAGACATGATGAACCAGCACCAAATTTAGAAGGTTTCAGATTCAGCTTGGAATGATAAGATGGTTTCTAACCTGTGGCAATTCCCCTCCCAGAAAATAACCTGTTATAAAGTTCAACATCATCTGATGAAGTTTGTGTAAAGCCAAGACAATGGTCTGGATAATTAATATCACATATAATGACATACATTTCTCAGCTCTTTTAACTATTTCTTCTTTTTAACTGCTCTTTTCTATTAAGATCAGGCCTCAGCAAAATGAGATAACATTTTGGAGAAAAAATACAGATAAGCAAGCCAGCACTTGAAGTCAAGATGGAGAAAACCTCCACAGCCACCATATATTTCCCTTTGGTACTGAGATATGTTGGAACAAAAGTTAGCCAGACACAGCAAAACACTAGCATGCTGAAAGTGATAAACTTGGCTTCATTAAAAGTGTCAGGTAACTTTCTAGCTAAAAAGCTACAATGAAACCAACAGTGGCTAGGAAACCCAGGAAACCTAAGACACAGTAAAACATGGTAGCGGAACCTTCATTGCACTCGAGTACAATTTCTTCAGCCACTGAATGCATATCAAAGTCTGGAAATGGAGGACAGATGGCCAGCCAGACACTGCAAATAGTAGCTTGTATAACAGAACAGGAAAGAACAATGGAGCTAGAAAACTGTCGTCTCACCCATTTCCTTATCCTGGAGTCTGGTTTAGTAGCTATGAAAGCTACAACTACAAGGGTAGTTTTGGCCAATATGCAAGAAACTGCCACTGAGAAGATCATTCCAAAGGCTGTTTGTCGAAAGAGGCATGTAATCGTCTTAGGCTGACCAATAAATAAAAAAATGCAAAGGAAAGAGAGGAGAAGGGAGATGAGGAGAATGAAGGTCAGGTTCTGGTTGTTAGCTTTGACTATGGGAGTATCTTTGTGCTTCCTGAAGATCCAAAGTACCAAAGCTGTGATGGAAGAAAGGGTAAGAGCAACAGTAGCCAAGGTGATCCCCAGGGGTTCTTCATAAGTCAAATAGCTGATGTCTTTGGGAAGGCAGGCATCCTTATTCTTGTTTGGATAATGATCTTCTGAACAAGGATAACAGTCAACCATGTCTGAAAAAAGAAAGAAAACATTTCTTTATTGGAGTCCCAGGATTAACACTCACTACTAGGGCAAAATTTAGTACCGAAATATGTTCCCTTTCCAAGTCTTCTATTTAAGCCCAACTTTTAACTTTAATTACAGACAAAGCAGCTCCGGGGCTGAAAGTGAAGAAGGAAAGTTCATCTCCATTCATAAAAATGTGATCTCTCTTGAATGGGCAATGAAGAATTTATATAACTTTGACCTAGGGGTGTGAAACCTGGCTGTCTCAGGATGGTAGGAAAGTATCTGGAGGATTTTCTGACTCTCCACAAGAGATCTTGCTTCAGAAATGTGGCTGAGGTACTAATTTTTCTGTCCCCAATTCTGCAATTAACACCAGGTCAGCTACAGACAAAATTCTTTGTGCACATTTAGTGCCTTTCTTTCTTTCCGAGGTTAAAGATAGCAATCACAACAGGACACTCTGGCTGAATGAAAAGGCATAAACAATCCACCCAAAGCTGTGTTTAGAAACAGACAAATCCCACATTCTCCAGCATCCATACAATTTAGATAAATGCTTAAAAGACAAAAATATATAACCCTTCTCTGAAATCACTTTAAGCAGCAACAAGCCAGTAATCTCATATCGAGGAAGATTCCTCACTATCATTTTTTCTCTATGAGGATGAGGGAATGAATTAAATCAGGATTCACACTTCTTCAGCTTTCTTTGCTAGATGTAGAGAAATCCTTTCCCTGCCTAGTCCACCAGGAGAGTAAGTGCTATACAGAAGATTACACATTGCTCTGGAGTTATATTACACAGAATTATCTTATCATTTGTGACCCTGTTTTCTGGGGTCCCGGGAGGACACCTAAATGCGCTCTCGATTATACAAGTTGAGGAAATTAGCCAAGAGCACAAGCTAGCAATACGAGAGGCAGGGCAACGGAGCGAGATCTTTCACCCAGCATCTACAGGGTCAGGCCAAGTCAAGGAGCAAACAGAATTGAAATAATAATTGTGGTTTTTATAAAAATACAATCAAACAGTGTATGCAACACACTCACACAGAGAACTAAAGAAATTAAGGTTGGAGTGGGATAGAGGGATTTTTAGAGGAGTTGTTGGTTTGGGTAATACTACACCTGTCCTGAAGCCCGGGTAGTCTGCAGCAGAAGTTCAGAGATATGGAGTCTCAGTACGTGGGACTGAGGGGAAGGCTCACCAAGCAAAGCGGCAGCAAGGCTGGATGGAAGTCGGGAGTGATCCAAGGAAGCTCACAAAGTCAGGGGTTTTTATAGGGGGAACAGGTAGCCACAGACTAGTCCATACTTGGGGAAAACAATGAGTTTCGGGCTGGAGACAAAGCCTCCGAAAGGTCAGAATTTAGCATGATTGAGTTAGGTCCGAATTGACAATAGAGTAGACAGTATGCAAACGCGGAGTGCTTGACAGATGAGGATTCTTCTAATCAAGCTGCCTGCTTGGGGCAGGGAGTTTTTTGTAAGTGGCGTGCATAATAATGAGGGTACTTGCCTTGAGGTCTCCGGAAGTGGCAGTTTGGCTATTTCTGGCCAGCCTGTATTGATTTGGAATATTATGGCGATTAGCGACCGAGTCTGTTTGCGTGCTTGTCCGGGGGCCTCGCAAGCACATGGGAATGAATAGGTATGGGTATAGTAGGCCAAATTATTGATATCAAAATGATATCTAATGTCACCCCAAGTGCTGCTCAGGAACTGCAGTGACACACTCATATACAAACAATTTAAATAACATGGAAATTTCCAATGGATCAATGCCAGAACATTCTCGACAAAGTTTGTCAATACTGTAAAATATATTTCCTACCCTTTTGGGTTGAAATTTTCCCTTCTGGACACTTGAGACATTCATAGCAGCAAGGCGGCTCCCCTTCCTTCTTGGCCTTTCTATAGCCTAAATGGCAATTTTCATTACACTGAGAAAGGGGACGTGTCTGTACACAAAGGACAAAAGACAAGGATTCAGGTTTTTCCATCTTACTTGCCCATCTATGAATTATTATCATGAAATACTTTTTAGAGAGAACCTTCACAGAACACTTAGATATGCTACCTGCAAAAATGGAGCTTCTATCTCTAGAAACATTCCCTTTATGTTAAGCAGTGTGGACCATCTATTATTTGACTTCAAAGTTAGTCCAAATGTCTTCTCAATTTAGAGCAAACTGAAGTGTTCTTTCATTACTGTCAATCAAGTTCCAAGACAGATTTTTGTTCATCACCTTTTTTTTTCCCATTTCACTTTCAGCTTTCATTACCATTTCCACATGGTCCTTTATTCTTGGTCACCTACTAATTCTACTTGTTTGCAAGCGGGACTCCTATGACCATAGCGTGACAGTCTGGAACTGTTCTGTAGCATGAGGGATTATTGACTAAGAGTGCTTGCTATTTTGGGAGCACATTGGTATGTTTCCAGTGTCTAGGGTAAGATCTGCTTTGGGAAGTGACTTAGCCTTCTGATCACATCTAGGTTCTCTAATACCTTGTTCAATATTCAATATGGTTGGTTCAGGGTGTTTGGATAAGCAAATGTTGCTGAGGATACAGATTTCATGGACCTTACCTCATTAAATCTACTGGGCCAAATCATGACGCTCTCATTAATGGTGAAGCTTTTCTTTGGGGGAGACTGTGGATCTATTTTTCCAACTTTGACTCTAAGAAAAGGGGATATTGGGCAATATAACCCAGTTAATAATATCAAATCCAGCTACTAATTCCCCATTT